>JAMKCH010005018.1:0-34447 GCA_023653785.1 Ophioderma brevispina
GTGCCAAAGCAAGAGTTAGGCCTCATTTTTTTGCACAATGTATAGTGAACCCCCCCCCCCCCCCCCCCCCCCCCCCCCCCCCCCCCCATGCAAACCCTATTATACCTGCTATTTAATGCCATGGCTAAGGAAAACCAAGTGTTTATGAAAAGTGCAAGAGAAAATGGTTGATGTAGTCTATTCCCTCGTCTTACCAAGGCTTTTTTGAAACACGTTTACCAGGGGGGGGGGGGAAATTCCCCTCGAGAATTCGTTAGAAAGCACCGATGCTTATGATTTTGATAACAGTGGATAGTTATGGTTCTCTTCTTTTCCATTGATATTCAAATAAGTACCAACATACCTAGTATGGCGTACAATGACGCATAAGGTCATTGTGCGACGAAATAGGCATTTCCATAGAAAATAGGCGAAAATCCAATTTTGCGCTAAAAATCGTAGGAATATCGAATTTTTATGCGGTTTTCAGATCTAAATGATAGCAATGACTAGAACATAAAAGAGAGTTTTAAGCCATAGGTGAATAATATGTTCAAAAATGTACCATCATTATTTTAAAAAAAAAAAACAACCCCACCCCTCCCCACCCCAACCTTTGACTTTGACGGCTTCCCTAACCCGGTGCAGGTGTACCTTCACATTTTGTTCGCTAAAATGACCAGAAAGGATGAGAGAACGATTACCCTTAAGCTTTTCGAAAGCTTTTGGCAATTAGCGCCCCGGAGCAAAAGTTCACTAGGGGGTGGTGGTAACCCCACCCCCTTGGTAAGGAGAGGGTTAAACCAAATCAATGGAATGGATTGTTGTTATAACTGTGAAACAACACGATTGCATACAGAGACAAACGTAGTGTACTAGTTATTCTTTCAGTCTCAGCCACATTTGTGTGAGTTTTTAATTATTCTTCCATCCAGGGCCGGGGGGGGTACTGTCAATTGATAAGGGGATATCATGTGCTACCCAAAGAAACACCTAAAAAGGGTGTATTTTCAAGATTATGCACGATACATACGTAAAAAGGGCAGCAAAACCACTGAAATCTTGAAAAAGGAATGTAACTTCACACTTGAACCAGCCTTGAACTTACATTGTGTACGATTTGGGCATTTCAAGTTCTATCGTATTCGGCTCAGTTTGTGTAAATGAGCTATTCAGTATAGCCTGCAAAGACACAATTCTACGCTTAGAGTTAAATATTGCATACTTATTAATTAAGGGTAGGATATTACACTTTACTTGTTTAGGTGCCCTTAGACCAATCAAAATGTATTGTACATGTTTACGGTACTTTCTTAAATCCTTATTTAGGGGGTGCGGGACTTTGAAAATGTGGACTTTTTGGTTAAAAGCAGACTCACCCCCCTAAAATGGCCCTTTTTGAACTAAAAAGTAGATTCTTGTCAAACTTCTCTACAATTTGGACCATTTATGAACAAAATAACAAATAGGTAGACCTTTTGCCCGTTCGTGGGATTTGTGTGTGTGTGGTGGGGGGGGGGGGGGCGTGGTGCAGCAGCGATCTGCTGCCTGATCTCGGGATATTCCCATCTCTATACTGCCAGTGCCCACGTTCATGAACAAAACTCATAAGCTTAGGGTATGATTTTGAATTAGGGTCTGTAAAACGATCATTACTTATTATCCTTATTAGCGCTATTGGCCCGATTATGCCCACACTCTATACACTAAGACAAGGGAAAATAATGATAAATGTTCAATGAAAACAGGTTCAACAAGAAGAAGCTAAATTGAGATAACCAGTGTTGGTTAAGAACACTTAAAAGATTGTAAACGTATGGTTGAAATAATATAAAATCTATCAATATATGGACTAAGTGACAGCAGCCGGCGACAGCAGTAACAATATTTTCCATGTGTAGGCACATTTTTTTGTGTGGAAACATTTTTTGACTAACTGTGTAACACAATTCAGTTACTTAACCATGGACATTAATATGGAGGATGACTCTAAATTGATCTTGCTTTAGCCTATAGACTAATCAGTGTCTAGTTGAAAATGGATACAACATCTACAAATGAAGGAATCACAATTTTGTCTTGCATTTTTTACAAACTGTGTAACGCAATTGGTTTAACCAACACTGGTCACAAGGTCAGTTTGATGCATGGGTTGGGATATGCAGGGGAGTTTCAAACCAAATGCCCATACGGGGACTTGCCACAGAATCAGTCTCATTTGTGCCTTCTGGTATATCAATGACCTTTTCATGTCAATTTGTATGACAATGGGTCGTTTTTCGTATTTCAATCGGAAAACCCATTTTTCTAAAAGTTTTGGGAAATTAGTCCAATTTTTCTCCAATCTGAAGTAAAAATTGTCCACATTTGAGGAAAAAGGGCAAATAAATTTGCATTAAAATTGCCAACATTTGGCACTCGCTGGCTAAGCTATGGGTCTTTTTTGCCAAAAAAAATGGTGTAGCTATGGGTACTACTTCGGGGGCATGTCCCTTACCCAAACCAAACCTGAGACCTCCCCCCCCCGGGTATAGGGTGGACGAAATTGATCATGCTTTAGACGAGACTATCCTGGGTCTCTGGATGGGATCCAATAAGAAGAACATCATACATGTGACCTGAGACAAGATAATACTTTAGTCTCTGAAGTGCGAATCGTGGTTATTTCACTGTAATAACGGCGATTCGTTCCATGGATTGGTATATACTACCATCGTCATTTATCTTGCACTTTTTTACAAAACAAATTGCTTTACTTTACTTACCCACGGGTATTAGGCTAATATCAGGAAATAATGGGGATTGTGTATGTTTCGGTCTACTTTAAGCAGGTAGATTGTTTACAGATAACTACATTGTGCAAGAACTTGAGGCCTAAAACTCTTGCTTTGGACAGGATTGGCCCTGCATAAGGCAATTTTATGCATATTATTTGTCTCTAATTAGGTTATTTGTATATGACAAAGAAAACGAAAGGTCAAATAACAAAATAAATATCATATACAATAATCCTTGTGAATTTGCCACATTTTGGTACCATGGCCGATATACTTTGGACGAATGTATGCAATTTTGACTTTTGACCTTTTGGCAAGGTCACTAAGGTCAAAAGAAAAATGGCAACATCGATTTTCTGACTAGTCAGACCCAATAGTATACGTTTATATTGGTTGCCACAATTAACACTTAAACTTCATCAAATTTTCATATGCCCTCACTATATACCTTTTTCTTCCTGTGGTAAGTAATTAGAATGATGAAGTATTTTCATTGAGTAAGCAAGAAATGGGTAAGTCAGACACGCAATATTTGTAAGGATGCACGAATAATGTACTATTATTCTTCATAGGGACCCGAGCATAGGGATCATATTTTTAGTTGGTTTTCTTTCCTAAAAATGTATTCTTGTGGCACCTATGTCAGCCCCAATGGTAGTACTTAATTTTAGGTACATGTATCACCTCCAATGGAATCATTCATATTAATTTCATCGAATAGCTTTCTTTCAAATTCGTGGCAACCTAATTGCAGCTACGCGGGAAGCATTTAAATTTGGTGTAATATATTTGCAACCTGACATGGAGCATTTCCTATTAGTTATCTAAGTAGCTTTCTTCTTTCAAAATTCTGTGGTACATGTGGCACCTATGGCAGCCGCACGGAAGGATTTTAAAATTTGGCGTAATCTATGGCAACTTGGAGGGAACCTAAATGATCATTCTATATTATTTATTCTAAATTTGCTTTCTTCTTTCAACTTCTGTGGCACTTATGGAAAGCTGTCCGGGGAAGCATATTTAAATTTGAACGTTACTATGTCAACTACACATGGATAATTCATTTTAAGTTCATTCTAAGTTGCTTTCTTTCAACTTCTCTGTGGCACCTATGGGCAGCTGCACGGGAATCTTTAAAATTTCTTTAAATCATCTTTGGTGTCAACCCGAAATGGATCATTCATTTTAAGTTCATTCTCAGTTGCTTTCTTTCAAAATTCTGTGGCACCTATGGCACCTATGGCCAATGCACCGGAAACCTTTTTTTTGCATAATTTGGCAACCGGAAACAAATGCACAGGACTTTGACGTAAGGAGAAAAAAGAAATGTAGCATCGTGAAAAAAAGGAAAAAAAAACCTAGATGTTACTGGCACAGATTTTGAATATCTTGTACACTGCAGCCGGCCACAAATGGAAACGGAAGCACTCTCAGACGAGACTCTAGTGCCAGAAAAAACACTGGAAGATGCAAGAAAAAAAGTTGGCCGGACCACACAGAATGCTTAGAGTCAGTCCCACACAAAACTCACGAGTTGCACTTGAGTCGTTCATGTATCAGAACACATTCCGCCAATGTTTTTTGTAAATACTACGACAACGGTTCATTCGAGTCAAGACCAGGGACTGGACTACAGACTGACTGGAGCAATCAATAATGAGGAGGCATGTGCCCCGAGGAGGAAAAGAAGGTTGCCCGTGGAATTGCGTCAGAGAAACATAATAGAAAGAACGTCCCTGATATCAGTGAAAGTACAGAAGAACAACGACAGACATAGCTGGACTGGTTATAAATCAAACCAAAGCAGACTCAAGGCGGACATGAAGCCAAGGGCACAGGAAAGACCCACTAGTTTGTCAAAGATGTTGATGAGAAAGCTATGCTCATTCACTTATATGCCTGTACAGCAGGTATATTGATGCCTGCTGCATAGACTACGTGAGACAATGTGATTATCTTGAAATAAAAAATGGCAATCGAGCGCATCTGCTATCTCAGCCAACTTAACCTCTGTATGAAAGGTTTATGCAGCTAGGCAATCACCAGTACTCCTTGAAAATGTAAGTTACAAGAGAAGAGCTCAGGAATTAACGATGCTTGCTTCATGCATGGTGTGAATGGAAGAGCCAAGTCTGCCAAAGTATGCCACAAAAAAATGGTTCTAACCAATACGATGAAAAAACTAAGGCGGGGAGGATATGTGAAAACAAACACCACGGCTACCAAGCCAAAAACAGTCGACAGATCTGAGCCAATGATGCGAAATCGCATAGATGACGAAATAACCATATCGATTCACTTCACAGATTTTGGAGATAGATAGCCAAACCTGATATCAGTCTATCGAGCCCAGAAATTAATATATGTCAAAATGTGTAGTAATATTCTGGAAACTGACGGTGCCCATTGAGCTGGATATAATAAAGAATATAAAGAAGAAATGCAAGTACAGTGTACTGAGGCGCACTGTGAACCAGCGTATGGATCACTACTACATCCCAATTGAAATAGGGGAGTCGGTGACTTTTATAACATTAACGCGTCCCTACCAAAATGCCTAGCATTTATACCAAAAGGGAAGAGGAAGAAGATACTGGACCATGTGACAAAGACCAGCCCTGCGAGGAAGCTATATGAGATTTTAAACTTAAAGACACTATCAGTAATTATCAGAAAGAGTAAAAATATTGAATTTGCAGGCGCCAAGTAGACAGGGAGATGAGAATCTAAGTGAAGATAAGTCTGTAGAAATCCCATACGTTACTTTTTCCAACTGAGAATAATGACAGAAAGACAGAAACGGCCAGTGTTCCAAGATGTTCTCCATTCAATTTACGTGTCGTAGTAAGTGTTTCCATACGGACTTTAGTAATGGACTCTAAAAATTTCCGATTTTGACCTTATGGGGTGGCTTTTGGTCTTAGCATTTGCAGGATATGTTAGAGAGACCTGTTACACCCTGAAAAAATCTGATTTTTGATGATTTTTTCGATTTTTCTGATGAAGCATAATCACGATATTGCCTTAACAGGAAAGCTTTCCAGAAGATGTCCTTCGGATCAAGGTACAAACAGGAGGAGTCCTTAAAAAGGACAATCTTCTGCCATCTTCTTCAGCTTTATTTTACAAAGAAATATGCTATGGTAATAAATACTATGCCAGGCATCAATATAATGATCAACCTTTAATGTGAAACAAATGAATTCGTTTTGTGCTGTTTTTGTGATACATCTGGTTTTATATTCAATGCATGGAACACAAGCTACAGTTTATCGTGATGCCTTTTTAAATGGAACTTCTTGTCCAATGCACAGACCAAATCACTATTGTGTAGTAATTTATTGCCCATACACTGCTGCACAAAAGTTGCGGCCGGTTACACACGAACTATTAGTCGCTTAATTGAATTAGTTATATGCGATAGTATTAAATTACATGCAAACAGTTGTAATTGTTACCCCAAGTGATGTATACATTGGAAGTTATTTAGATATAAATGGGCTATAGAAGCATTCCACAGTGAAATTTGTCCAGAAAACTTAGCAATCTGACCCACCGTTCCCTATGTGGAAAGCAGGGCATCTATGCTATCACTGACATGGTCATTGAAATATGAGACTCCTACACTCAAGGAGTAGTATCAGTTCTAGCATTATTTTACTACAACAATTTAATATTCAACCTGGCAGTTACCCCAATTTGTTATTATTCCTTTTTCCCAGTCCTACTATTGAACGGATTAAATGGTCCACCTGGAATCTAAAGCGATGTTATTTCCTTCTAGTATTGTATTTTCATATTTAAATTCACCTGGTATCTAAATATGTTGGTACAACCAACACTCCTTTTTTTCTCAATATAGGACTACATCTATTATTTCCAATGGCTATTGCGGTAATATTTGAGATATGTAGTGTACCAAATGGCAGCTGAAATGTTATTATTTTGTATTTTGTATTTTATTTATAACAAATTAATCTTAAATGTCTATTAGTTGAATAATATAAATATGGCTAATCATGATTGAAAGGCCTACCTCTAAACAGAGTTATTTTTGATTGGCGGACGTCGAGAAGTGGCTCTTTTTGTAAGTTTGACCTAACCTCCTAAATATTGCAGGGTGGTGGGTTGACACCTCATCACCAAAATGTAAGATTTTAACGAGTTTTTCTCTCATTTTGGACCGTTTATAAACATTTTGGTACGGACCTTCGTACGTGCTTGCATCTAAATACTGGTAGTTTCATCCATGCGTCATCATGGTGTATTTTCAGACTCTCGAACTTTGGATTTTGGTTTACCACAGGGGTCCATTGTAGGACCAGCTTGGATTGAACTCTGTATGTCTTACCGTTGGTCAAATAATCAGATCGTTTGCTTGATTTCCACATGTATGCAGATGAATTTTAATTGTACACTATTGTGATCCCAAGGACCCTTTCACTATAGCAGTTCTTGGAACAGCTGTCTTGTTGCATCGTGCTATAACACATGGATGAAGACAATATGCGTAGACCAATGACAGCAAGACAGAGTTCTTTGTAGGCTATTCCTTCCACCTTCAACATAGTCTGGGTCCTGTGTCACTGCGTGTTGGGAGTTTGTTATGCGTCCCCACTGTTCCTCTGTATATATACATTGTGTTAATTTTGTAGGCCTTTATGCCATCTTGTTTCTCAGCGCTACGATCTTTATGTAGCAGAGCTTTATAAATCCGCTTAATATGTAGGGTTTGTATTATGTGTCACATGAACATTGAATAACCTAATAGGGCACCTATTCACAATTTTCTACTCCAATCCGTGATTCTAATGTTTAATTGGTCTCTAACTCTAAAAATAGGAAATTCAAATTTGGTTGCCTCAAAAGAGCTCAAAGCAACAACCTTCGGACCTACCAGCGTCTATATTAGATATCTAAGCCGACCGAAAGTCGTCTTTTTGTAATACTTAAATATATACATGGAGTTGATGCCTCACACGTATCATGAGAGTAGTTGGGGCGTAGTCGCATTAATATGCATAAGCTAATTTATGACGTTCGACGTGCGCTTTTATATATATATATATAATATATATATAGTATATATATATATATATCTATATATATTATTAAAAATTTTTTTTAATATATAGAATATATATATATATCACCTATCTCTACGCTAGGGCGAAATTCCTTTTGTTATGTAACAGAATTTGACGTTAGGGCGAAAGTTTTTTTGCGCTTAGCGTTTTCCTTTGTTTGCGATTTAGTCCGTCAATAATATATGAACTATTATTTAGCAAGTGAAGGATAATCTCAATTAGCTACAAGAACATGAATATTAATTATTATCATAATATCAGGCCATATAGACTAATTAGATTACATTTTCGCCTTTAGGACCTATCTAGAAAAATTCTATATATAGATATAATCTATATATATATAATATATATAATATATATCTATATATATATATATATATATATATATATATATATAACATATCGCATGAGAAAATGGTACAAGATCTTGTTCAGCGGTTCAGATTTCTCGACCTGATGCAGGCAGATAAAAATTGGACGGCGTATTTGATTGTGTTTTTGTAAGTAGGACTCTTTATGTCCTCAAGTAGCCTAATTTGTTCCAATACATTTTCCCCAACAAGCTGGAAACCTCGAAGTCTCCATTTTGGTCCAAAACCTCTGAAGGGAAACAAAGAGAATCTGCTCCAGGAGTGTTTAAATTACGTAAGTATTCATCTACTGCTCCTCTTCACATCTTTCCCGATTCCCATTGAATGATATTGTATAAAATATCAGCTTGTTTCGCTTTCCGGTTCTGTTTACGCCGTCTTGTCATGTTTTGTCCTTTGGCGAATCGTCTTGATTCCATCGCATTTTTTACATACCTTATCTTTAAGGTGGGGTCAGTCTTAAAATTCTTAAATCCCCTTTGACTTGTGGGCCTCTCCTTCAGTTCTTGTTTCATGTTCTCATTTGTTCTTAGGGGCTGCTTTAGAACTCAACCACCGGTTGCCCACGATTCCGCCGGTTCTTCCGGGTGGAACCAGTTTCTATTGTTCTAAACAATGAACCGCCCTTTAGCGCTAGTCGACAGGAGGTTGAGTTTTGAAGTTGTCCCTAAGTACCATGCCCTATAGTTGGACGTTGGGGATCATGGCTTCCACCAAGTACGGCCCAAGCGGTATGAACCATTCCTAGCGCAATTGTGTGGGGCCTTTATGCTAGCTACAGTTAAGTTGGCTCTGTCGTCCAGCTATTTGTACACCTAATTTTTCCGTAATTATGTAGTTTTTCAAGGCTATACTCTAAATATGTGACGCAGAATTCTGTGCTATATGTATTTGTTCCAGAGGGTCTTTTTGTATTGAAGAGCAAATTCTACCACCTTCCATTATATTGTTGGGATCAATATTGTTATTATTAAAAGAATTGCCTAAATTTGTTTGCTTCTATGTTATACCTTTATATTCGACTCATATTTGTTAAGTTAGACCTATATATCACTCCATAAAAGTTAGTATTCAGTCAATAATTGGTATATGTTTTCTTTATCTTATACCTAATTATTGCATGTACACCTTTCTTCAAATTTTACATTGTGAACTTTTTAATTCGATATTCAAACTTTTTTAATTAAAAAAATCATGTTGGCTATTGAGTTGCAATTAATGAAATACCACCCATTTTAAAATCTTGATTGTCAAGGGAAATATTGGATGATCGACCAGAATTCGAAAATTGTGGAATATCATCGACCGATAAAAAAAAAGTTTTTTTCCCGATCGAATATATTCTTGGAGTATGAGTAATTGTGCAAAAAGCTTGCGGAATATAAATGCATTATACTTGCTGTCTGTATACGGACCAATTAAAGAAATGAACAAGACTTGCTGATAAGGACCGTACTTGTAAAGTTCACGTTGCCGAACGCACCGAACAATACCGTATGTGTACTCTTTGGACCAATTAACCCTATGCTCAAGTCGGACTAACGAACCTTTGGACTAATGACCCTTCGGTATCATGACCCTTCGGAATTAAAGAAACGGGAATCGTGAATGCTGCCCCGCAAAGTGGTATGAACCGACATTTTTTCGCAAATTGCATTTTTTCACCTTAAATGCCTCCTAGTACAGACTGTCCCATAAACTATACAATCAAACTAAAAATATAAAAATTAAACTGTGCATTTTTTGCCAGATAATTTGACTTAGTTGTTATACAAGTCCTAAGGGAAACCCCGCTTTTATTCCTCATTTGATGGACCCTAAGCGGAGATATTGTCAGTTGAACACAAAGGATCAAATTCCATTGGGCCATTTTCACCTGAAGGTTCAGAACTAGGTATAAAACGTGTAGCATAATTGTGGGTTTAAACCGTTTTCAAACAAGAATACTGTACAGATCAGAGTGAATGTATTATCAGGCATCGAACTAATCAATATATATTTTTCAGTTAAAGCACCAAAATTAATTATGTTTTTTGTTAAAATTAATTGTTTCTAGATCATAAAAGCGGGACTCTATGGACCAAAATGTGTATCTTTGGGGAATTTCAACTGCTGAAACTAATGTAACATTCTACAAGTCCGTTGATGGACAAGGTGGGTCACAACGCTCTAAGGTTGAGGGGACAATTTAACCCTTCCCCTAATCCCCACTGCCTCCAAGATGCCAGGAGGAACATAATAAGAAAGCAGTGTTCAACAAAGCACAATAAGGAAAGGATGGTTGTGTTCAAAGGTCTCAGTTTATTTTCAACAAGGGTGTTTTTATGTTTCTACGCTTCTGCTGAAACCTGGATTACGCTGAGACAACAAGACTGTTTGGATGAATTTCCCAATGCTACATTATTTATTAGCAATTGCACATTAGTAAAGTTATAACTTATGTGATATCACAGAAGCAGCACTCTATACCTACTTTTTTATTTGAATTTTCAATAAAGAATGTCTTGAAGGATTTTTCAATGCCAACTTTGTTGATATCAGGATACCTAACTGGCTCAACAGGTTTTTCAACTGTCCTCAGATAATACCAAACTCCTGACCAGCCCCCTAAATTACACCAACAAAAATCTCATGAAAGCTGAACACTCCTAAAAGATCCGTAAAACTCCAGTTGTGGATGAACTGATATTTTTTGCCAAAAAAATAATCTTTGATTGTATAGTTTTTTTGGACAGTCTGTAGATGATATCTACCTGTGAAACACTCCAGTTTCAACCCCGACCCCCAAATTTAAGCTCGACAAGGTACACAGGCACATTTCCAGCAAAATACAAAATTCCTTCATAGATATAGCTAAATAGATCGGAAATTGCATCGAGCGCGAAACCAGCTTACAAAAGGACATTATAAGAACCACCTAGAAGGGGCCTAGAGTTTTTAAGTCGATCTTAGTTGGACATTTCCAGCCTTTTTCCCTTACTCAAAACTTTTCATATTAAAATTAAATTTCTTTATGCAATAGAGCAAGGACTCTTGGTGTTTTATTTCAAGAAGAAAGTTTAGGCCTTTTCACTTTGACCGTGAAATTATGTATCCAAAATGTATTAAGACCATGCGTTTCTTGCACTCGCCACCAAAAAAAGGTGCGTGACGTGCCTATTGCCGACTTTTCCTAATCATGTTCTGCTTAATTCATGACATCTCCGCCAAATAAGCAAATATTGTATTGCTATTGGTCTTGTTCGATAGCTTAAGAATGGAGTAGTAGGCCTACAAATAAGAACTACTTATCATTGAAAATAGTGTTGTTGTGGTTGATTGCAATTAAGAACAGTTTGATTTGGTGGCAGTACCGCCGAAGGGGGGGGGTAAGGGGTAATTGACCCGGGCTCGGGGTTCAAGGGGCCCGGGGTCCAAGGGCCCTAAAAAATAAAAGTTCAGCCCTTTGTGTTGTGATAAAAGTCCAGAGAGTGACGGGAAGAGAGAGGAGGAGAGAGAGAAGAGAGAGAGAAGAGAGAGGAGAGAGAGAGAGAGTATGAGAAATAAAGAAAGAAGAAAGAAGATTATTTGTCAGATACAGGGGCCCGGTGCCCCTCCTGCGACAATGATATTTCCTTAGGTTTGAGAAAATACTCTTTAACCCACAAATGTCCAATTTTAAAATAAATAGTGCAGTGACTTTCCTCACTATATGAGCTGCAAAATCTCAGTCCAGTCCCTTCCATTCGCCAGTGTAATCCTATTTTGAAAATGGTTTTGGGTAGGATATATGATGTCCAGATCACACAAGTCAGTTCATGTCAATGTATGTGCAAGTAAAACCCACTGAACCGTGTCCTTGGTGGATGAGCATATTGTAACTCATGGTGTCGCTTGGTTTGAGAAATCACACAAAAACAAGATTTTGATTTATAAAACGGTTGGTCATAAATTATTAAGTGGACTACTCACCAATTCATATTGTTTCAAACATGAGAAAATGTGTTTTGGAAAGTGAAAATTCCGCGCTTCGTGCCTGCACCCATCCCCGTGCCGCTTCGTGAACTCTCCATGAACATGTTATGTATGAATATAATATTTCAAACAAAACTAAAACCATCAGTTATATTTTACTTTTTAAAAACCGTTTATCGTATCGCTATCATTAAAAAAGTGAAACAATTTCTATTTGTTTCTATCAACTTTTCATGCGAAAATTGTTTTTGGAAAGTGAACATTGCACGGGTTCCGCGCTTTGCGCGGGAGGGAGACACCCTCCCGCACCCACCCCCTGGGCCGTCTCCATAAACACTCTACATATGAATAAACCGAAAAAAAACACCCATTAAGTCGCATCAACTACATTTACAGCTCCCACAACGGTGCCGCTGACGCGGCGCATGGCCGCTTCGCAGCCACTGTAATTTCAAAATATCCCCCCATGTGGTCCTGGAAAACGAAGTTGGGTAAAAGGGGGCCCGTAACTCCAAGTTTCCCCCTGGCCCGCAGTTTCTCTCGGCGGCCCTGTGTGGTGGCGGCGGCGGAGGCGGTGTGTACAAAATCTATGGGAAATCAAGATTTTAATGCGTACGCGGATTCAAATCATTGTATCTTTGTCAAACTTTGGTCTGTTTATGCATGGCTGGTCTCAAATGAAAGCTTATTTATACCTTCTTAATTCCAGACATTTATGAAAAGTACTCTTTGTAGACATTAAGGAACATTGACATCAGGTTTTCCCCATTCGCAACACACAAAATCATATTTTTTCAGATACGACACGACTTGTTCACTTAAAATTGATGCATCTCAAGAATTATTCAAAATAGCAAAAATACAGACTTTAAAAAGCTAATAACCCAAGGAATCAAAATATATATAATTCAAATTAGCGTAGGGTATATACCTTTAAGAAAATATGTTCCAAAATATTCACACAAAATCAAGATTTTTAGGTTTGGTAAGTGCATATTTTTTCGCACCCTGTATTACCATAACGCCTTGCCATAACTATTCAAATTTGTATATCTTATTGAAGTTATATTATTCTATGTCCTAATACCAATTTATTTCTAAGGTTTCATTTGATATAATATTTTTTTCATATATTACTCTTTTAAGTAATGTCTGTATTTTTTTTTATTATAATCCATAATCACCTTATGGTCCGATCACACTTCCACTGCAATGCAGTGCAGTGCTGCTGCACTGCCGATATATCGATCACTTTCTACTGCAACTTGATGCAACCCACTGCAATGCAAGTTGCATTGCAGCATCTTGCGCAGAGACTGCTATTCGGGCAATGCAACTCACTGCACTGCATTGCAGTGGCAGTATGAACGGACCTTTATGCCCTCTTGTGGTGGTTGTCAGCTATACTCATTAATTATACGAGGCATGGTTTTAATTCTCTCGTTTCAGCTATATATACTAGTCCAACTTCAAGCTCTGATTGTAATCAGTCTGTGCATACTTCTGCAAGATGCATTTTGACGACATCCTGATCCACTTGGGCGCCTTTGGACTCTATCAGAAGCGTATCTTTTATCTGGCTAGTTTTGTAGCTATCCCTGTAGCTTGGCATAATGTTGGGTCCGTATTTTTGGCTGCTACTATGGACCATTGGTGTTCTTTTCCGGAGGCGAATAGCTTGAATTGTAGCGGTACTACCTGGGCAGCAGAACAAAATGGAACACAGTGCCAACAGATCAAAGTTAGAAACATACCAACTGAAAACAACGGAAATCAGGTATTATCAATCAATCAATCAATCAATCGATCAGACTTATTTTGTCCATCACATCATCACACCAAACAGTGAAATACAAGATATTCAAATTATAGTACAAGTTAGATAAGATTATTCGAGGGTTGACAAACAGAAGGACGTAACTCAAACTGAAAAGAAATATTAAAGAATTTCTTTAATTCTGCTGTAATACTGCTTTGAGAAATGCGATGTTAATATTTTCTACTAAGCAAATGTATTCATTACTCAAAATGTAAACATCTCATAGAGCTCATATATGGTACTGTAAGCAAACATTATATAAACAAATAACAATTTTTAATTACGAACAGCAGAATCAAAGAAATTCTTTAATGTTTCTTTTCAGTTTGAGTTACGTCCTTCTGTTTGTCAACCCTCGAATATGAATATTCATGAACTAATTTATGCCAATCCATTTCCTTAGCCGAGGAAAATAGTTCAGGCTATTTCTCCACTACATCATCCCCAGAGTCACAGTCAGGGGTAATAAACAAAACTACATGATTTACATCGGGGAAATAAGCACACTATTTTCCCTCGGTACTGGCTATTGGCCCACTCGTCACCCTCCTGGTTCGGGTTGATAGGCCCGTGGCCAGTAAACACCAAAGAGTGTTGCCATTCTCCTCTAACCATGTAGTATTTGTATATTGTCATAGGCGGAGATACTCACTGAAACTGATGAACACTTTTAATTAAACCAATAATTTTTATTTTTGAAGAGTTCCACTTAATTTTAAAAAAATTGAGATTTTTGAACAGTTGCATTGGTAATTGGCTAGTAAACTATAAACTATACATGCTAATGGTAAAGCTCAAACTTCTCTTTGTATCGAAGAAGGAATTTTGTAATTAGAATAATTAATATCGGATCCTGATAATAATCAACGGCCGCTGAAAGCGTCATTCCAATATGAAATAGCCGGGAAACAGCGCCATCTATGTGTCAACGCTCATCCATTATCTTTTCCGTTGGTTCACGCAAGTCGAGGTAGGCCTTTTTTGCGAGATTGTGCTATTCCATAATGGATAGACAGAAATTTCATGGTTTCGGCCCTGACGTTGAATTAGGAGAGGGGATCCCCGATTCTATTTTACAGGATCCCTTCTTTTATGACGCATGCACACCTTTGAGCATTACCGCTCATAGGTATAAATTACCAACACAACTGTGCATAAAGCACACAAATTTGAAAATTGGGGCGATCTTCAAAAAACGTGCTATTATTGCTTTAGCTTGCTTAGCATTGTTTTAGCTACGAAGATGAGCAACCAAAGTTGGACAAGTACTTAACCACATTGAGCTAAATTTAATCAACGGGCAAGATTTTATAAAGCAACGTGGCTAAATTGGGACGACCGCTGCACAAGATGTAAGCACCGTTTAGCAAGATTTACCTTGACTAACACCATCGTGTAATATTTGCCAACGGTGGACAAGATTTAACCAGCCCCATTATTAGGGCTGCTTCAATTTTAAATTTTTTTATTAGATTTTACCCATTGTAGTGTGCCCGGGAACAATTACTTTATATGGATATGATGGTATCTTCCACTATCACTATGGGTTATTACATGTTAAGTAATGCATTTTTTTTTTTAAGAACTAATTTTACTAAATATGATTGAACCCGGTTCAACCCCCAATTTAGTTTCTTAACACATCTAGGGAGGATTTCAATTGGCAAACATCTCGATAATGGGCTAAGGAAACATGCAATAGCGGTAAAATCTGGTATCATTGGATAGTTATAGACCTTCTCGTTCTCTTGATACCAAAAAAGCTACCAACATCAATCCAGTTGCAGCATGACGTCCGTAATTCAGGAAAACACTGAATTTTGTGATATTATTTTAAAATTAGGTCAATTTACAATTTTGAGCCAAACATCCTACACACACGGGGATTTTGCTTTTTCCTTTTTTCTGACCTACATGAATTAAATCATGTTACATCAATAAGATTTTTAATAGGGGGAAATAAATCTCAGAGGTTGCACCAAAACACTCCAGACCCCATAACCAATTGACGACATACCCTGTATACATGGGGGTTCTTCATGGTTCAAGAAAACTGCTGTCCCCCTGTCGCTATTTGAGTGCATTGCAAATGCGAGTTAAATTTTAACCTTTTACACACTCTATCAGAGTTCTATAAAGAACCTTTTAAAAAGGATATGGCACTTTCTGTGTGCGTTCTCGTTTTATGGAAGCTCAAATGGGGTGAACTTTATTGTTTTATCATGTACACTCCACCATCATTACTATAGGTATAAATATACGCATATATACACCATTCTAGAAATGTATTCATTGTGATTGTGAATTGGTTCCTTGAAGCATGCAATCCTTTTCGGGTCAGCGCATTTTCTCTTTTTAGTAAAGTATGGTACCGTTGGTCACATCCATTGTTTGCTGGTTACCAATTGTGTGGAACTTACAGATAACAAAAGTCACTATAATAGGTGTCAAAATAGGGGTTTCCGTGACCGTGAGAGCAAAGTTCGTTTTGCCGATGATTTTGGTACTTTGTGTCATTTAAAACAAAAATGAGCTTCTACGCCCCTTCCCCAAAGTTGGGCAATCTCAGGAGCAGTTGGAAAAATCCAAATGGAGGCGGCGGCCATCGTGGAAAAACTTCGAAAATTGTTGTCTGTTTTGACTAATTTGACGATCAGAAGTCCATTCCTGAAGTGTAGCTTTGCGTTATCAGAGGCACCTTTACTGCAAAAACAAGATGGCGCCATTGACTATGTAGGAATATATGCAAATTTTAATACAAGGTCCAAGTCAGTTCACATTTGAAGACGGTTGACGTATTGTTTCTGAGTGTTGAAATGACCAGCATACATTCCAGGTGAAGTTCAAGTTTGTTAACAGGAGGTCCAGGCGATGTAGAAATCCAAAATGGCCGGCGGCATCGTGGAAAATACAAATGGGTGTATCTCTTGAGCAATGTAAGTTACAATATGGATTAAGGTATTTTTTTACTATCTGGGCCAGGTGGGATCCTTCCTGAAGTTGGTTTTTCCCCACTAGGAGTCATCTTTACTGTAAAATCCAGATTCACCTCACAATAGTGCAACTTCTTTTTCAGAATGTTTTAGGACATTACTGAGAGGCGAAAGTCAGGCCAACGCGTTATTTTCTTGCAGGCAATACCCGAGAAAACAAAAAAAATATAACATCGCGGTCATTGGACCGCTAGTGTCGTCTCCCGTCGCGGTTTGTGAATTGGGGGCCATGGGTACATGAGGTCACCAAGGTCACCTGAGGACCCAACATATCCATCCACCCACCAGCTTCTTTCCACAAGTTACATCATCGTAGCCTTAACTCATACGTGTAGCATTTGACCACAGACACACACACACACATACACACCACACACACAAACACACATACATACATACATTCTTACATACACCTGTTTTAAAACTAAACCTGTAAAAAAACAGGCATTGACTGGCAGCTGGGACTCACTCTACATGCAGAACGTAAAATAATGGAAGCCGTCTAAAAATACAAAAAATTGCAGGGAAGGTAAAATAACGGCCGTAAAACTCACAGCTTCAACGTTATGTGGGTGATTTTGGACTTTTTTAACAATATAAGAATTAAAACGTTATATTTAAAATCCTCTGAACAAAGTTTCACGTTGTTTGTTAGCTATGGCATCATACAAACATGTATTTACGTTACCCCGTGGTTGTAAAAAGTTAATTTCAGGCAAACAATTTTGAGATAAAATTAAGGCAATAAACAAAGGAAAAACCCGTTTTGTGAAGAAATTAAAGATTTACCAGTTTTACACTTTGTTTAGTATGGTAATGTACACATTCTAATGTCACCAACTACTTAATCATATATGAATAAACGTATACTGTACCTTACATAGATGCGAACCAGGCCCTAAGATTACAAGTCCAAAACTTAGCAACTTACACTACATGACTTTACCGATAGCAGAGTAAAATTAAATATCTATGTGTGTTTTATACTACTTTTTTTCAAATAAATAATATAATACAAAAAAGGTGGAAAAGAATTTTTTAAAAACTATTTTTAAACTGATAGGAAAATAAGATTTAGCATAATGACGTTACTTACGGGGACGTTATTTAACACATTGTATAGGTAAGGATTTTCTCGTTCAGATTCTTACATTAAAAACAAGTAAGTACAAAATAACGGATATTACGGAAAAGTATAATAACGGGCAGTGTAATAAGTACTCCTTTTTCAAAAGTGTCGGATTATTTTAGCCTATTTATTTATATTTTTCTGCTTCCAAATGATTTAATGTTGTCAATTGACAATTACAAAAATATAAAAAATCAAAAATATTGAATAATTGGGGTTACCGAATTTAAAAAAGGTAACGTCTGGTAAAATTAGAACATTTTTAACAGTGCAATTAAGACACACAAGATAAGCGCGTTATCCCTAACAAAAGGGAGACGGACGGCCACAACACACATGCACACACGCACACACTCTCGCGCACAAAAACAAATATATTAAGGGGGGGGGTCGGACACGATCCGCTCGATTTGGGCATTCGAGGGATTTCCAAACGGTAATTGTGGAACGTACGTGCATTTACTATGCAGTCCGGTCAGTGATATTAAAAAAAACATCTCTTAACCCTTGTTCAAGATCTTAGTAATATCATGATAATTTAGAAAAATTAGTGTATCAAATCAGTCGGGTTAGTGAGACCCGCTGCCAAATAGTTGTAATTTCCAATACCGGTCATTTAAATTTACGTGACCGCCTAGGGGTTTCACTTTAGTTAAGTTTGTGTGTAACCGTTCGATTGCGTAAGAGCGCCCTCTACCGGTAAGTCTTTGAAACAGCTAGCAACCGAAGTGATGCGTTTGAATTTGTCGTTGCTGTTAGGTTGGCATGTCTACCCCCCGGCATATGATACATACATTCTTGTCACCTCGTGCCCAGAACCCAGATTTACGGAAGTGGTAAATATTTGGTATCTGAAGGAAAGCTACTCTTTCTATGTACCCTGTGAAATCTAGGGCTAATGGATGTTTAGTTTGGTTGATATGAGCGAAAATATTCCCATTTTGGTCGACAAATATTAAGTTTACAAAATCACATTTGAGATCTCACATCAAAACAGATTGAAATATCGGCGCGAAACTTACAGATGGGGTTTTTTGGTGAAGACATTCTATTAAGATGAAAACGTTTTGGGAGTCCTCTTCTCAGGCAATAATTAGCAAGATTTAAAGAGGAACTTTAGTTGAACCCCTGTACAAATCTAGATTGAGTCGTACCATTTGTAATTTCTACCCTATAACTCCAAACCAATGGTCGTAAGGGGTACAACTAATGACTGGCGGACCAAACATTCTTATGACTAGGCGGAAACATGTCTTACTTTCAACACTCTAACAAATTTTCCCAGAGTTTTCGGCAAACTAGAGATAGGCTAGATGCCATGTGTTGCGTATGGCCGATGAAGGGGGCCAGCTGTATATTTGTAGATGTTGTGGCGAATCACGGGGCGTATGGGGTGAGGGGCCATGATGGGTGTAGACGCACCAATCACTGCATTATCTCATCAAATGGAAAATTCCAAATACTTCCAAGGGCCATTGGTTTGTTTGTTGAGCATGCTGAAGGGATTCAATGTACTGGTAGGTAGCTTAGGTACAGGTCTTGAACTGTTTTGAGTTGCCATAAGTTTGTGTTTATGCTCCTTCGCTTGGAGAATGATTGTTGTTGGAATGAGTCTGGTGGTGAGAGGATGCTTTACCCATACGGGGAATGCATCCTCTCACCTCCTGATTTTGCGGATGTTTTTCATAATTCATTATCATGATAATATTTGCTAGTGTATCGCCAGCTTTCACCCATTCCTTTGGTTCGGTATTCACAATTCTTTTAGTCTTGTACGAGTGTATCATTTGATACGGTCCAAACCGGAACCTATAACACGTATTTTTCCTTAAAAAAAAGTGAAATACAAATCTCAATTAGTACTTTGAATACCATTAGTGCATAAAATGATTAATTATAGGAAGCTGAAAGAGGAAGGAAAAAAATAGTTACGCCCCGGCTGGTTCGAACCTGAGAATCTCGTATCAAGATACGAGCCCAATCGCGGAGCTAAGCGGGATTTTGTATATAGTGTTGAAAATATAATCTTAAGCCTGGGTAAACCCTACCTACTTAAAAACGTCAAAATTCTAAATTTACACTTTTGATAGCGAATAATAGTCGAATGTAAGATCTAAACAATTAACTCCAAAATCGGTCAAATTTGGTATCATTTGAGAGAAAAGATTTTATGACGTTTCCTCCCGATCATCCGAATCTTCCGAATGACGGCTTATCATCATGTCATGTGATCATTTGTCCGTCCTCCGATCCCATCCCTGTCCCACCCCCTCTTGATGCTTATCGTGACGTCACGGTCATTTAAATAACATCATAAAATTCCCTTGTTGGCTCAGATTTTATCTTCTTTCGTATGCTTTTTCAGCGTCTCCAACCCTGTTGAAACCATTCGAAAGCGTTCCATGCGATACAATGTTACAATGTTGGCTCATCATAGATATCTGGGCGTTTTAGGTGATTACTCATGGTATTTCACTACGAAACATGTCGAGAGTTCCGTCCAAGCCCTAGTCCGTGAGCTAACGCCACCGACGGTGGTCCTGTGGAACGTTGCGTCGTGTCGGGAGTAAAAGCTAGTAAAGCGTGTTGAGTAGAAGGGACACCACAATTTGAGACATCAACTAACCGTGGGGGGGGGGGTCTATACTAACTACCAATGCCTTTGGTGTTAAACCTTTTCATATTAGTGGGGGTGAACGAACTCCTTAAATAAGGCCCCTACGATATTCTGTCTCCGCTCTCATAAAAGCCAGGGAGATAAAAACTGGACAACACCACTTTCAAGTGTCTTCATTTAATTCAAAAAACAAACAAACAAATGAAAACGACATTTCTCCCTAAAATCGGGGAGCACCGGATTAGGGTAGACTAGGACTTGGCGGTACAGCATATGGTATCACAAAATGAAAGATTTCAGCAGCATATTTAAATTCACGAAAACAATCGATGGAAATATCAATAAATGGGTAAAATTCAGGAACTGGTGTTTTATCGAGGCAGTATTGAATTGATATTAAAAGAGACTGCATCCTCGTTAAAACATAATTTCTTTTCCAAACACACCTGAAGATTATACGGTTGAGTCATTGCCATGCTAATAGGATGCATTTTTACACGTGGTATAGTAAAGCAGGCATGCCTCACAGTAAAGTGCCCCAAGAGTTGCCCAAAACTCAATCATGGATATTGTTTATCAGAAAGGGACATTAGAAAGTGTGTTATTGGATATTTAAGTATTTGTACTAAAAAATAGTGTTTTAAATTTTGAGAATTGTTTTGAATAGTTTTGTAGTTAAAAAAACGGATTGCAAATGTTACTAATATGGACAGAAAAAAAGTTTCCAATAATTTCTGTCCACAAGTATCAACATTAGCAAAATCTTTATTCATGGATATTATTTTATCAAGGAGAAAAGAATACAAATTTATTAATTTTATGTTTCACTATATGCCAAGAGCTGGTATGATATAGGTCTTTATAGGGATTAAATATTTATCCGATATATTAGATAATGATGGTAATATTCTATCCTTGCATCCCTTTAAGAACAAATATGATGTGAATTGTAACTTTTTAGAATATTATGCCGTTATATATGCTATCCCAAGGACCTGGAAGAGAAGTGTCGATAGGGAGGAGGATAATGGGACTGTACAGAATGGAATGCTCATTCTCATTCAGTCAAGTGATAAAGTTTGTAAACTGGTCCACAAAATTTGTGTTGATAAGCTTTATAAGAGGCCAAAAGCTGAAATGCAATGGGCTTTTTTGAGGATATGAATTTAAACTGGCAAGATATTTAGAGTATCCCAATGTCCCCCTCCCTGTCGACTAAACTTAGGTATTTCCAGTATAATTTTTTGCACAGAATTATTGATATCAATGAAACCCTGCATACATTTGGTTATGTTCAGTCCAGTATGTGTACATTTTGTAATATTACAACTGAAAGTATTCCGCATCTTTTCTGGCAGTGCATAGTCACTTTAAAGTTTTGGAAAGAGGTTTATGATAATATTCTTAACATGAAATTTAGGTTTACCATGAAAAATGTTATATTGGGAATACTTGATGTTGGAGTTCTATAAATATACAATTTATTGATTGTATTCAAAATATCTATATTACATGTATGTGGCATTGTATTGTAACTCTGTTTGACACTGATCTCAGATGGAATAAAAGCACAGGGTATTGCAGAAATTTGCCCTGTGGAAATATAAAAAAAAATCCACTCAACACTACAGGACTATGACATTGATGCAGATTTCATCTAAGTATATTACCTTTGATTGCGGTTTGCTTTGTCATGTCTGTCTCATCTTCTTTATTTTCCTTAAATATTGATGGCACTGCATCAGGCTTTTTAATTAATTTTAATCTGTCCCCAGAGAAACCGGTGTGAGAGATTTTAAGAGTCCCACATATAAGAAAGTCCTAGGATAGACACCGAAACGTACAATCAGGACTCAGAAACTGTGTGTCCTAGGACACATAGTTTCTGAAAGTTAACTTATACTTAGTGCGGTCCGGATTTTGGGGAACTCTCAAATTTATTACTTACTTAGGATTCACGGTCTTCTCAGAAACCGTCCTTGGACTCTGTGCTATTACGCAAAATCACAGGACCCTGTGGCACTGTGATGTAGTGCCCCAGGACCCTAAACTATGCTGTGCTGTCCTAGGACCCGGAGCGGATCTAGAGCGGACCCCTGATTTTCTAGTGCATATACGAGCGAAGCGCGCTAAAAGTTCCCATTTAGAACATGAAATCATTAAATGGAGTTAAAAGTATAACAAAATTCGCACGAAGCGCGGGGAAAATTACCATTTTTAAACTATTATGGTAAAACTATTTTTGTAAAAAAACAATTGGGGGTGATGATCGTATGGACCATCCCTCTCATTAAAAAATACTGGTAGGTTATATCCTCCATCCCCCGGGAATTTACACCTATGTTAGGAGCACGAGCGAAATGATAAATGGGGCGAGGATACTGTAAAATGCACTCATAAATATATTTACAAATGTTAAGCCGTTATCTGCATTTTTAAAATATTATGTTGGCAAAAAGAGAATGTGTTAAATGTGTTTTGGGCAACCCAACTTGGTTCAGTCTCATTTGGTCCAGTCTCAGTTGGTCCATTTGCCAAGTGCTTCATTTTTCCGTTGGTTTAGTTACCACTTTGTCCATTACTTTGTACGTGGGGAGTTATGACAATTGTTAATGATTGTCAATTACCAGTTGGACCAAAAGTAATTTCGTCCGTATCCGCTTGATAGGATAAAAATATAGCAAGTAAACTTGCGTGATCCCCCTGGACAGATGGCAGTATGAAACATGATCTCAGATGACCTTTGACCTTGGTCCATGACCTTTGACATCATCTTCATATGAAGGAACCCCTATTGCACCTTAACCCAAGTCTGGTTTCAATCGGATTTCAATTTTTCTTCGAAGGCCTGAAAAACAAAACCTAACAAAACTGGAACATACTGTAGCGGGGCGGCGGCCCTCTGTGAGCGCCCCGGAGGACTCGCGGGTAAGTTGCAGGGGACAGAACCCTGCGTTCCTTCCGAATGACGCACGTGACTCGGTAAATCAGTTTTAGTATTTTATTACAACCAGCCTTCGTCTCGTCGTCAGATTACATTACAACGTCAAGTACCTGCAGTGATGAAGGCATGGAGAGATTTTCGCGGGTCAGGGAAGGCCCCGCGCGCTGTGATTGGTCAACTACCGTCACCTGACTTATGAATATTCATAGGGTTGCAGGACAGAATATTCATTCATAAATTTAATCATAGTATACTCAACAGCGTAATAATTTAATATATAAAAATGAGGCTGACAATATTTGGGTGAAACATTGCTTGACCATTTCCAATACCGGTACAATACATACGGACATGCGTGTTATCGCAAAATCCCCATTCTGCTTTTCAAGCCAGGGGGATAAAAAGTTAGTACAATTACCAATTGATACAATTGGCACTTTGTCAAATGTTCCATGATCTTCCTTACATGCTTGCTTGCTTAAGGCTAGTAGGCTTCTCACATCGTGATGGCTTTCTATACTCTCCTTGATCCTGTCCAGCATTGTAGTTTTAATGTTATCCTCTTCTTAGCATCACAAAACAACATAAAAGGCCCCTTTAAAGAGAATACTTCTAGGGTCCCACTCTGAAAAACCGGGGAGGGGGAACTGACCTAAAATGGCGGTATCAAAATGTTTTTTAGACCCATGTTCAAGTATGTTTCAGTTCATAAGACCTCTATTTTGCTACAAAACTCACAAATTTAGCTCCATAGCTAAACTTTAGGGACATTTTGCCAATTCTTCAGCTCCATAACCTCCAATTTGGCCCAAAATTAGGTTTCCAAGTCCATAGAATTGGTAAAAAGTCCTCACTTTCGCTAAAAAAATCAGTTCCCAAGCCCTTAAGTTCGGCGCGCTTTACACCCGATTCGAACCGGCGACCTTCTTTGTACATGCAGGCAGATGTTCCTACCACTAAAATCATGTATACGTAGTTGACCTTCCGAACTTTTGAGGTCACAGCAAACATTTTTGTGTCGTCTGCAAGAATTGCAGAAGGCGCATAGGGATTACTCTGGTCGTATGTCTGTGTATCTGTGTGTGTGGGGTGTGTGTAGGTGTGTGTGTGTGTGTGCGTGTTTGTGTGTGTGTGCGCGCGCGTGTGTGTGTGTGTGTCCGTCCGTGTTCCCTTTGGTTAAGTCGGCTGCTTACTGGTCTCGTTCTTACATGCATTGCCGTATCATACCTGGTTACAACAACCCATTTTTACCATGGCTCATATGAAGTGTTCACAAATTGACCTTTAACGACCTCAATATGACCTTTCACCCCAGTTTTGTCTTCATACTTGGTCACACGAAAGCCAGGGTATTTGCAAGTTCAAATTTGCAGTATTTTTTTTACGTTTGAACTATAATTTCTTGAAGCTAAACAGTGTTATTGAATTAACTCTCATATTTAGTCAAAAGGTCGAATGATTCATTCAGCTTCTATTAATTACCTGTAATCTTTCTTACAAGAAGCTCGTTAAATTGGCTGTTAACTGGTGACAAGGCTGTCGAGTTTACGAGAAATACGAATAGTCCAGTAACTTTATGATTTGACCCAAAATAAATTGCAACAGAAACAAATTTAATGTTAATAAACTACCAAAAACAAACCTTGTGGGACATGTAGAAATAAGGGGAAAGATTTGTACAGGGTAAACGTTGGAATTGTTCGAATTGATTTAAAGACGCACCAATTTGTCAGGCTACTCCTAATGCTTAAAAGGCTATTGCTTGCCCTATACTATGATCTATAGTTTTAATAATAATAATAATAGCAGAGATTTATATAGCGCCTATGCTATTGGCTTCTAAGCGCTTTCACAAATGGTCGCTGATCACTGTGGCCCAACCATACCATAAACCATTTAGCATCATTTCAAGGGATGCAGCAGATCGGGATCAGCGCTTTCCCTTATCAGCAAACATACATCGAGA
Organism: Ophioderma brevispina; assembly: GCA_023653785.1. Classification (NCBI taxonomy): domain Eukaryota; kingdom Metazoa; phylum Echinodermata; class Ophiuroidea; order Amphilepidida; family Ophiodermatidae; genus Ophioderma; species Ophioderma brevispina. The sequence continues at coordinate 25,640 of JAMKCH010005018.1, forward strand.
TAACCATCGCAGCCGGGATCAGCTTTCCCAATATCGCGAGGTAAAGCGAGACAACTAAGCGGTTAATTTCTTGTCCAGGGAAATTACAAGATAAATGAATCTCACAGGGCTCGAACGCACGCCTATACGCATGGATGAGCATACACTGGAGTCGAGCGCTTACCTGATTGAGCTATCTTGTCCGCTTTTAGCGGACAAGATAGCTCAATAGGCACATAACAGTTCAAGGTCATCCTGGGGGTAAATTTACAGAATGGTCCGATTAAATGTTTAAACTGCTTGGATTCTGCACTTAACTGAACATTTCCACATTACAGTGAAAAAGTGTCAGTCATTCAGCTATTCAGCCAAATTCATACATAGCCCTACGTGTATATCAAATCTATTGTTTTGCCAATTCCAACAGTTCACAATTTTTGTGTCGCCTGACCTAAATCCAAACCAAGATACTAAATAACTGCACTGGGAGTTTTATTAATAGCAAAAGTAGATGACACTAGTGGTTCAAGAACCGCCTGTTTTTTCTACTGATACAATTTGAGCAGTATAAGCATATAACTAACTCTGTTTTCTTTTGATAGATACAATTTGAGCAGTGCATTCGATACAATATATCAGACGTTAATACATACGAGTACAACCCTAACTTCAACGCTTCTGGTTATATGCTTCTGGAAAATACGATAAAATGTGACCAGGGATGGGAATACGACACATCACAGTATAAGTCGTCTATAGTTTCTGAGGTAAATATTGACTTACTGTTACCAAATGCGTTGCACATTGTTTTGATTCTGTGTAACAGTACATGTAGGTTGTTTGTCAGTTTTGAGTATCTGAACACAAACAAGTGGTTGTAACCATCTCGCGAAATAGGTAACACTCGGAGCTCAAACAACTCACGCAGATTTTATTCCTTCTTCAAAAACACATTCTCTGCCACAAGATCTCTCGAAATCACTTCAGATTTCCGATGTTTATTATTATTATTTATTCAGATTTTCGATACATTGCAAATTTATTCAAATCATATACCTTTCCCTTCTACATCCCGTTTCTTTCACCCCTAAATATTCGTACAATTTTCTATCGCCTAACGTTTAAACAAATAAACAAAACATAAATAAGACAACTCGACTCGACCGGCCTCATGATAAATTCAGATACTTTTTATGGCTGTAATGGTTCTATCAGTGATTTTGCTAAATTTGAAAATTGGGGGAAAAAAAATTATAAAAATCAGATTTTTTGCATGTCTGTTACAATAGGCTATGGGGCATGTCCTTCTATGTTGTTGTTTTGTGGTCCCCATCGAGGGGCTAGGGGGGAACCAAGTGTAAATTCATAATAAATAATTAAAATCATATAACCGTCTGTTGGCGCAAATAAAACTGGCACATTTTCTTGGAAATGAATAAAATGTCAGTTTAATTTATTTTCCCCAATATCAGTGACCAATAGATACACTAGACTTCAGCAAACAATAGAGCTAAAGATATTCAATTACCGGCTCGGTATGCGGTGTAGAAAACACTTCAGATCCCTTTTCATCTGGGAGTGCAGGACCATTGTTATATTGTCTCGTGGTTGAAAATACTCAGGTGTTACCACCTCTCCTATTTTAGACGGTCTTTTTTTAATGACATAAGCGCAAAATACTTATCCTCATTCGCAAATAAATAAATCTTGAGCTTATATAGTGCGTGTTCAATTAACTTTGTCCATGTTTTTCATCATTTATTCGAAAAGGAAGAAAGACAAACAAGCATCATGCCAGAATGTTGCTGGGCAAGCTTTGACCTAACAACTTTGTGCAAGTTAAAATCCGTAACTTATTGCTTAACTTCATTTGTATTCAATTAGCTTCAATTTACCGCGCTTTCAGAAGAAAACTTAGGGTGAACGACCTATATCATAATGTAAACTGGTTAGTTATTGTGAAAGAGGACGGGTATTTTGTTACTCAACCGAATCGTGGAGGTGATAACACCTGGCTATAACAATGGCTCCGCATACCGGGCCCATTTTAATATCTTTAGTTATTAATGGTTTGCTGAAGTCTATACATATCCATTTGTCACTGATATTATGAAAGAGAAATTGATGTGACATTTTATTCATTTTTTAAGAAAAAAGAAAAAGTTTTATTTGGGGCAACAGACGGTTATGTCATGTTAATAATATATCAATAATTTTACACCGGGTTTTGTATTATCCCTTTGAAGGGACTGCGGAATTTGTTATGCAGCTTGTTATTTGGTCTACGCCCCATAGTCTACAATGACAGGTATCCTAACATACCCTACAGGTTATAAGCCCAAAAGCAACCCAATAAGAACCAAATGGGATATTTTAGCCATTACTATCCATACGGACACGTACTACAACACGTAATTCAATGGAAATTCATATCTTTAAACACTGCTGTTTCTCACTTTTCTGTCAATTTTCAGTTGTAAAAAATAACTTTCTTCACACTCATCCTTCACTTTTAAACTATTTCTGCAAATATTTTGACTCTTTCGGATGCATCACTAATAGTGGCTTTAAATGACTCGCCATGACTAGTCACTTTTCGCACACTTCATGTCAGTTTACAAGTTGAAACCTCACCAACATTTAATGTGTGGTATAGTCATAAAATTATGGTCTTCCTCAAACATCAATCAATTGGTTCAACGACATTCACAATGTATTTTCAGTTGTACTTTCAATTAAACTCTTTCTCTCTATTGCCATTTGTTTTTTCAAACTGACACTTACGTGGCAGAAATATGCTCCCGGATAAACCCAAGCTTTACTGACTTAGTCATTGCGGTTCTGTCTAACTTTATGCCTCGTTTGCTTTTAAGCTTTTGCTTTTAAAATAACATTTCATATTACTGACACTGAGAATGTATTACTGACACTGAGACTGTATCTTTTGTTACATTATTATAAACTTGAGCGTCATATTTCACTTTGCCATCAGTATGTAATTACACATAATATTTGATGCCAGTCATTAAATTTCTATCTTTTGGGAACATGTCTAGCAACGGATAATGTAGTTATGTACAAATCTTTGACCCAGTTGTTTTACTCTAATGAGACTATGTAGTCAAAAGCTGGATCTTTGAATAGACCTGGTATTATTCAAATAATATGTGTTTGTATTTTCGGGACAACTATGTGTTAGTGTTACTAACACATAGTTGTCCCGAAAATACAAGTACATGCAACGCATACACAATATTTTTTGTATCTGTATAAAAACTGAAAAGTATATGTCCCTTCTTCAGTTTCGACCCAAATGGCGCCAAGGGTAATTTTCTAAAACATATTATGACTTAATCGCAGTCATAATAATTACATAATCAGATTTATTCAAAGTTCTTTTGTCTCTATATCATCAGTAGAGTTCAATAAATGGTTCAACCATTTGTACACAACTACATTATCCGTTGTAAAATCTAGAGTGCAGAATCCTCCGTTATATAGATCGAGCTACCAGTAGTAATGTTATGCGAGCCCCTGTGTCTGTCTAAATTAATATATGCTAAGGCCCTATTATAATAAATTGCTTGTCTTCAAGAAAATGAAGAACACGGAAATGTTTACCTTAACATTTTTATGCGGAACATGTCAACCATCAAATAGGATAAGAATTTATTACAATATATAAATATATAATGCATATAATAAATAAAAAACTCAGCACAAAAATGGCGCCCAAACTACTGATTATAGTAAATGGTACATTACGGCGGTGCGGAAAGTATGAGGCATGCATATTAAATTAGACAGCCTAGTGACGTAGCACCGTGGAAAAACGTTTGGTGCTCGTCAGAGCCCTTAGAGATTGTGTGTAAAAAACTACCGATAGAAATGTTCAATTTTCTCAACGGGTTCTATATTTTTAAACCCAGTTGAGGAATGTTCTTATAAGAGAACCAAATTTCTGATCCTCTGAAGCAAAAATATCCACAGAACCCCTTTGTTTTTCGGAGATATTTGAATAATAAGTTTCATTTACACACATTCTCTATGGAGGGACTGATAACGTCTCTCACGCAGTACCAATTTAGATAATATCTTTCGCAGTCTGTAAATACTTTCCGCACCGCCGTAATGGTACATGAAAATACAAAGTATTGGGACCCGGTAACACTACACCCTTATGACACCGACCGTTAGGAAAAACATTAATACGAATGGAAATTAAAATAAAATGAACAGGGTGACACTTATCCCTATTATACCCCCACCAAGGACGTACATTAGTTAAGCCAATCAAATTGCAGAACGAGAATGTAAGTTGAATGTAAGTAAAGTATTGGGACCCGGTGACATTAGCGAGATCTACACCCTGACATAGCACTGACCTCTAAGGGAAAAATTATACAAATGCAAAATAAAGGAAAAATTAGCGAAAGTAGCACACCATTTACGTGTTGTCTTGGCACACAGCGCCGCCCATTGTTAAATTACGGTCAGAAAGTAATTTGAGCCACGCGACCTTAGCAAATCTTCACTGCGCTAGGGAGTTTACAAGTTTTCGACGGTAACATGCCCCGTACACAACAACTTGTTAACATATTCGGACCCGGTCAAATAGCGTTGATTTGGATTTTTTGTACACTGGATATTGCGCAAAATACTTGGCCTATCGTAACGATTTACGCACCAAAATATTCCTAACTAAATTGTCTAGTTAGCTGACTAGTTTATAATATAGGTTTATATTTGGAAAAGACGAAAAAACGTGAAAAATACGTGAAATATTCTTTTCTCATTAGCTGGCTCAATTCTCGATTGCTGCTGTCAAGTCATGCCACACGCCACAAAAACTAGTGAGCTAATTGGTCTTTTTTGTCAGGAACCCATTTCTAACATCAGATCGACCACCTGATTCGTCGTTTTCGCGATATCCAAGGTACCGCGAAACCGTTTTTGCATTCCTTGTTCAGCTAATCGCAGAGCCTTTAACACAGCGTCTGACTGCTAGGAAGACCAATGACGTAGCGCATGTCTAAGAATAGCCGGCCAATTAGCGATGCGGAAACGGAATTGGTGGCGCTGTGTCCCAGCAGTACAGATTCTATGGGAGCGTAAATGGTGTGGTAGGCATTGCCTTTTCTCGCTAAAATTTTTCCTTTTTTATTGTGTGCTTGGTTAAGATTTTTTTCTATCACACATAAGAGAAGCTACTTTTTAAATTGGCGATAGTTCATCTTTTCGGTAATATTCTCTATAAAATATCATATTTGTTACGTTATATTAATGTCTTTCTCAATGTTATCCAACTAACATCACTTTCTAATGGTTAATGGTATCTTTTCTCATAGTTCGATCTTGTATGTGACAGAGAAAACTTGGTTAGCTACTCTAACTCCATTTACTTCGCAGGAGTTCTAGTTGGATCTATTTTATGTGGAACAATTGCAGACTGGTAGGTTGGTTATCATTGTTGGGTTTCGTGGGTTTAGTAAATACGTGCATATTACACTGTACAGCCTGTCTAAAAAAATGGTACAATCAAAAACCGATTTTTTTAAATATTATATCCCAACATAATAAGTTAGTCGTTCTGTACATCATATTAAAGAGAAAAGACCAGGCTTTCCAGTATTTTTGGTTTCATCTTATTTGCCTGTTTCAATCGAGAGATGACTCCAGTTTACAGCGGAACACAAAAATCGAGTTGTGCCACTTTCTGGTTGAGTGAAAACGGTGAAAGAATTAGTTAAACATAAGTTATTCACATTTGAACAGATATGAAATTCTTTAAAAAGGGATTAACTTCATAAAGAAACTCAAAAAGATACGAAAACAATTACGTAATGGTGGAAGTTATGATCAGTAAGTTCTGGCTTTAAGATAAAGTGAATACCATTCGACATACTATTGTTTGTTAGAAGAGAACCATGATCGTACATCATCCTGGAGAGAGTTTCTATGGTCTTGAAGTATCATGAAACGCAAATTCCTACCAACACCTTGATACTTTGCTTCCAAATTCATTTTTTATTGACTTCAACAATTAGTAAATGCACAAAGATAGTGCAATATTTTTAAACCATTTCTTTGGATTTGGAGTGTTTATTTTGGTTGCAATTACATTCCTTCTGGCATGATTTTAACAGATACCAACTTTGTAATAAATTCAAAGCTCCATTTCATTGACGTGCAATAAATATTGGTATTATTATTTATGAAAAGAAGATATTCATCATTGAACTGATTATGTTGACTATTAAAACTTGTGTCGATAAAACTAGACTTAATTCCTTTGTTTACTTTAATCTGTGTTTTGTTTCTTTTGTCAAGTTGCAATCTTTTGTGAGCTTCAAGACAGCATGCCCAAACTGCGCGAAACAACTCTGCCCATGTGGCACAAAATCGATTTTGGTGTATCGCAGTAAATTGATTTTATATCTCTGGATTGACAAAAGCAAATAAGATGAAACAAACACCATTTGAAAGCCTGGTCTTTGTTTATTTTTGTTTAAGAAACCACCGAAGAAAATTGGTACACCGGAGCTCTACCATTAGGGTTAAATTGGGGCATTCACCAAATCAATTGATTTCGTATTGATTAATCGGTCTCTTTGAACCGAAGGCTTTCTCAACTTGTTATAAAAAGAGGGGAGAGAGAGAGAGAGAGCTGATCGATCTTTGGGTAAAGAGGAAAGAGTTTTGGGGGTGACAGCGGGTCTGAAATTGCTGAACTTAAAGCAATATAAGCACATTTTTTGAAGAGCGCCCCCAATTTTTCAAAAAAATGAGATTTTTACATGGTTGCATTGGTAACTGGCTAGTAAACTATACCTGTGAATGGTTAAGCTCTACAATGTCTATGTGTCTCAAACGAAGGAAATTTATAACTAGAATAATTAATATCGGGATCCCGATAATAATTCAACGGCTGCTGGAAACGGCCTTCCAATATGAAATAGCCGGGAAATAGCGCCATGTACGTATCTTCGCTCATCTAATAGTTGTTTTATTGGTTCAGGCAAGTCAAGTTAGAGGTCAGTTTCTTGAGGTGGCACTATTTCATCATGGACGGACATAAACTTTTCCAGCTCTGCCGTTAAGTACAATCTAGGATCCCAATTCTAATTACAAAAATCACTCATTTTATGATAAATACGCATTTTTGAGCATTCTCGTTCGCAGGTGTAGTTTTCTAGACAATTACCAACATAGCTGTGCAAAAATATCAAATTTTGAAATTGGGGGCGCCCTTCAAAAAATGTGCTAATATTGCTTTAACATTGCACCAAAATACCTGGCTGTGCTGAAATACCGGTGTTCGCCATATGACCTTGCTTTACGGCAAGCGTATCTGCCGAAAAGTGTTTCGGCAAGTATTCGTGCCGAAGTGCGGTCATATCATAACCAAAACCAAGTAGGATCCAAATTACAGCATGCGGTTGCTGATTGTGACGACAAGCTGCCAATAGCTTTTGTAAAATAATAATTCAGTATATTTGTATTCACAAGACCCTAACCCTAACCAAATCCTAACCTTAACGCTAATCTAACTCCATACTGCATATACGGGAGGGCGAGTTGGTGTAGCGGTCGAGTCGCTCACCTTTCACCAATGCGGCCCGGGTTTGATTCCCGGTCGAGCCAGTGTCGTATATGGTTGGCCTAATGTCCAATTAATCGAAAATCTTGGATTTTCGACCAACATCTTGGATTATCGGTAGAAAATCCAAGTTGACAATTGATAATCCAAGATTATCAAGAATAACTTGGACTTTCAATTCATAATCCAAGATGTTCGATATGTGAATGAAAAACCTGGATTATCACTTGATAATCCAAGATTATCGACTCGAAAATCCAAGTTTTTCTAATTATTGGACATTGATTCTGAAAATCTTGGATTTTCAGTCGATAATCCAAGATTTTCGACTTCTCTTGTACAATAAGTCGAAAAACCTGGATTATCAAAGTGAAAATCCAAGTTTTTCGACTTGATAAGCCAAGTTATTGAAATCAAGTTGATAAACTTGGATTATCGACCGAAAATCTTGGATTTTCGACGCCAGATGCCCATTACCTTGAAAATCCAAGTTTTTCAAGTTGATAATCCAAGTTCTTCGATTTATTGTACACCACGCCTGGGTTCTGCCTGGCAAATGCCGAATATTAATAATAAATAAAAAGAAACGAGTTGTAACCCTAAAATAGCCCTAAAACTAACCGCAAATCCTAAAAGGCTAACCCAACCCTAAAGTGGATATTACTAGTAACAGGGAACTTCTTTCGTGATGAACATTTTCATATGGATGTACTCGCATCACTAAAAATGAGCGGTCCGTAACGAAAATGTCATTCCGATAAAAGAATGCGTCTGGTTTGCTCGTATATTAGGGTTGCATTGCGAACTAAGACATTAATCTAATCCTTAAAATTGGAAGCCGACCCAATCCATAAGCAGTTGTGCGAATTACAGGAATCTTTGCCGTATTCGCATTAAGCCTGTGAATAGCACGTTCACGTTGCACGTTCTTTTCCGCTTCCCTTCTCCTCTGCCCTATGTCCCGGTGTAAAGAAACTGAGTGTCCCCCATGAGAGAGTGTCCTAGCTACAATAGCAACATGTACGGAATAAACTGTGACCTTGTAAACTAGGCCATTTGGGTACAGTGCGGAAACAAATGATGCACACAGCACTCAATGAAGAACACAATAGACAGATGGGTGGTAGGACACTCAGTCACACGGACACTGTATCATATGACATAGCCCGTGAGCTGTCCCCCGTTACCGTGCATCCCCCGGGATCCTCCGACTTGACCATGGTTGTATT
>JAMKCH010005019.1:0-99207 GCA_023653785.1 Ophioderma brevispina
TTAACTAAACTCCTCACTCCTATTGAGTCACTCCTTGAAAGAGAGATTTTATTAAACTCTTTTACAATTAGAGAGCTAGGGTTGAAAATTGAATATCTTGCAATTTTTACCGGCTCCAAAAAAAAAAAAAAAAAACCCTTCCTCCGGAATTTAAAGGTGCGTGTTCCGATAGCATTTGGGTCGACTCGAAACGATTTAACACAACCCCGGAATTAGTATCAATTTTGAAATGATATGAAAGGCCGTATTTGGGGAACAATGGTTGTCGTCATGAACATCTTGAAATTCAAGCCTTCAAATCCATTTCTTTTCCAAATAGGAACAAAATATAATGCCTTTTAATGTTTAGCCATCCATATTAGCACAGTAGTTGATAGGGTGTTGCAAAAGATGCAAATCGGCTGTCGGTTCTACTAGCATACAAAATCTGCAAGTTCATTTCCCACATACTTGGTATGAGTGTATGCGAGGTACATACTGTACCGGCCTCATTTATGAAGTATAAGAACAATGATACGCAAAATCGGAGCAAGCAACACAACATAATATATTATATATATTATATATATATATAACCTAAAGTATATTTTTCAATTCCAGCTGTAGAGTGCTCGATACTAAAACAAAGTAGAGCCTATATATAATGTAGCATATCTTCCGCTAAAAACATTTCATTTCAGCTGTTGTTACTAGGCAGTTTCATGCATAACGGCATTCATCAGACAACTGATCTATTTTGTTTTGTCTGGATTCGCGAGGAACAAGGCCGTGTTTCTGTGCGTAAACTACACGCAGAAAGGTGTGCGTGAAGGTTGGTAAACGCATCCGTCCAGAGAAGCGCACGAAGAATGCATTTCCAGCTAATTCAGGCAAACCCTCAAAGGTGTTCATTTCTTCTTCTTGCAGTGGTGTTTTTCTTATTTGGGGCGACATTTGGATATTAGTTCTGCTTTGTTTTTTGGTTTGATCAATTTTTGTCCCTTCATTTGAAGTATAGCTAAGCTTTCAATCAATACAATAAGTTGCATTGCCCCAGACTCGCGTTATGCGTGTTGGATTTTTTTTAGGATTTCCCATTCTCTGAGTATATTGGGGGAACGTGCCTATTCTATCTCCTACTATTTGGATAGTTCTTTTTCTTTCTCGTACTTATTATGTTTGAACGATTTGTTGTTGATTGTTAATCTGGCTTTTTAAACGCTCCTCCCAAAGGCATATGTATGACTTGGATTCGTCATTTGTATTTTCATTTGCTTTGTTCCACTATGGGCCTCAGATAAGCATCTCCACGTAACGGACATTGCTTGGATTCCACAGTTTGGCATGTTTTTGATAGGCTCGTTTTCTTTACTGCTTGCTCTTGATGACCTTTGCGTTATATGTGATTTAATGATCGATCTCATATTTTTCATATGCAAAGAATAACTCAGTTTGACGGTACTTATTTACATGTCATTGATATCTTATGCCCTTGTGTCCTCTTCCTCTCTCGGGAAATGCTTATCTACTGAGTTTGAAGAAGGTTCCCCCTAACATTTGTTTTTAAGTCCTTGCTGTATGGAGGGTTAAAAACCATATTAACTTTTCTGATCTTTTTCCTCTTTTTCCCTTTTTTTTGGGTCTCCTTTTCCGTCAGTGCTGTACTTAATGGTATGCTTGTAAAACCGCTTTGATTCACGCCTCGTTAAATGGGGGCTGTTTTTGTTTGTCAATACTTCTTGGTTAGAGATAATGCTGTTGATCCTCTTCTCTAATTGCGGCTGGTATATTCCTGATTATTTGCGGCGGGTGGTTGAGTCAGTATTAACATACATCGGGGTATCGCTGGGTTTTTCTGTATGGCTTGTATAACCCGATTTAAGATCCATGTTAATGTCTAGATAATTAACTACTTCAAATGAAGGCAAAATCTGGATCAACAAAAATCCAGAACTAATCAAAATGTCGTCCATAATAAATAAAACCCACTGCAAGAAGTAAGAACATAACACCTTGTGTCGGGTTTGCCTGAATTAGCTGGAAATGCATTCTTCGTGCGCTTCTCTGGACCATGCGTTTACACCCTCCTCACACTTTCCTTCGTTATCTTTACGCAACGCAACGCATTTGTCCTCGCGAATCCAGACAAACAAACTACGCTCAGTTTGTCTGATGATGCCGTTAGTCATGAACTGCCAGTTAACAACAGCTCGAAATTAAAGTTTTAGCGAAGTGCTACCATATAGGCTTAACTTTGTTTAGTATCGAGCACTCTACAGCTGGAATTGAAATATACTTATGTTATAAATAAACGCTGCCCCTTCAATCAAGGTAGAGCCTTTAACAGTACAGCAACCCCAGCTCACCATGGACAATTTCAGCGCGTTATTCCGACAAGAACATACCAATTCCATCTCATACGGAATACCTCAAGAACTTCTTGGAAGGTAGAGGTGGTCATCAAAACGCAGGAGGATGGAGAGGCCTTCTTCTTTCTCACAAAGACAATGAAGCAAAACCACAGGCCGACATAAGCGATGACTCACGCAATGACCGACGATGACCAAGATGAAAGCAATTTCGGTTTAAAGAACAAAGAAATCGCCGCCACAAATTGAAGGTATGGTGCAATTTGAACAGACATGCTCGATATTGTCCGAGAAATATACAATTCATCAGAATAATTAAAGATAATTTTCCAGTCCGTTACTGAAAGAAGAGTGGCGCAAATCAAACTCTTTCAGATAAAGCGTTTTCGTCCACGCAGATCAAACCGAGAAACTTAACGAGCATGGAACCCAGAGCTATGAAAAATTGCTACGACAACATCACGCAGAAAATCCAGTTTTGCCGCCGACGCCGATACATCACTGAAATAGAAACGGAGTTCGACGATATCACAAACAGACTTAACATCAATTGATGATCGACAAACACTGTGGAAAGACATCCTTCATCACTATCAAGAGAGCATAAGGGAGAACTGTCCAAAAATAGCACCAAGTCAGTTTTGATAAATCCCACCAGAACGAGACCTTGGTAAGGTAAGCAACCCATGCTAGACAGAATAAACAACGATATAAGACTTAAAACAACGCGTACCCAACTGGGCAGAAGCACATGCGTCAGTTGTAGAGTGGTTTACCGACCTCAAAAATAAAGACGATCTAACCTTCATGGTGTTTGACATCGTAGACTATTATCCTTCCATATCGGAAGAACTACTGAGAATCATTGGATTGGCCAAACATTCACAAATAAGCCTATATTGAAAGGGACACCATTCCATTCATGCCAGAAGATCAATATGCTCTTCGACGAAAAAGGGAAATCCTGGGTTAAGAAGAACAAATAAAAACGCATTCGACGTTCCCACCCATGGGACGCCTACGACGGGGCTGAGGTATGTGAATTAGTAGGTCTGTACATACTAAAGAAACTTAAAACCAAGAGCTGCAAACGGAAAAGTGTCGGCCTGTACCGTGACGACGTTTAGGCCGCCTACGACATAACTCGGGAAGAGGAATCCGGAATGAAGCCGCAAGAATTAATAAGCATCTCTTCTTCAAGTTCAACTATCCCTGAAAATCAAACAGTGCAGACGAATTTGAAATCTGGTTAATTTTCATAGACATTCACATGGATCTTAATCGGGTCTATACAATCCATACCAGAAAACCCCAGCCGATACCCCGATGTATGTTAATACTGACTCTACCACCCGCCGCAATAATCAGTATTCCCAGCAGCCGCCGTAGAGAAAAGAGGATCACAGCATATCTTCTAACCAAGAAGTATTTGACAAAAGACAACCCATTTATAACGAGGCCGAAATCAAGCGTTACAAAAGCCTACCATTAATTACGCATCTAACGGAAAGGAGACAAAAAATGGAAAAAGGAACAGATCGAGAAAAGTATATGGTTTAAAACCCTCCATACAGAAGGACGAAAACAAATGTTGGGGAACCTTCTTCAAACTCATAGATAAGCATTCCCTCGAGGAGCACAAGTTGACATACGATATTCATCGCAATACCGCAAAATGAGTTATGTTCATGAAAACTATGAGATCGATCATAAAATCACATAACTCAAATGTCAATCAAGAGCAGTAAAAAAAGAACCGAGCCTATCAAAACACGCAACTGTAGAATCCAAGTAAATTGTCCGTTACGTGGAGAATGCTTATTCTGAGCCCATAGTGTACAAAGCAACTGTAAATCAAATGATGAATCCAAGTCATACATAGGCTTTTCGGAGGAGCGTTAAAAGCAGATTTAACAATCCACAAATCGTTCAAACATGAAAAATAATACGAGAAAGCACAGAACTATCCCAAATACGTATGGAGACTAAATAGGAAACGTTCCCAATATACCATCGAATGGGAAATCCTAAAAAAAAAAAAAAAAATCCAACAACGCTCAAACTCGCGTGCTGGACATGCACCTTCTGTATTGATGAAAAAGCTAGCTATAACTTCAAATGAAGTACAAAATCGTGATCAACAAAACAGCAAACTAAATCAACTGTTCGCCATAATAAGAAAAAACACTGCAAAAATAAGAAATGAACACCTTTGTCGGGTTTGCCTGAATTAGCTGGAAATGCATTCTTCGTGCGCTTCTCTGGACGCATACGTTTACACCCTCCACACGCACCCCTTTCTTTCTTGCGTTTAGCTTACGCACCAACACGCATTTTTCCTCGCGAAATCCAGACAAAACAATCTAAACGTCTCAAGGTTGTCCTGAAATCCCGTTAGGCCATGAAACTGCCATGTAAACAACAGCTGACAATAAATGTTTTAAGCGAAATATCTAACATATTCTATAATATAATATTATAATATATATATATATATATAATCTATATATATATATACTATATATATTAGTATATATATATATATATATATATATTTTCGCTACTCACGAGTCGTTATGGGGCTCACTGTCTAATCTCCTTCGTTTATAATGAGGGTCTCTTATAGTTTATGTTAAATTAATTAATATTCATATCCTTTGTTATTCTAGGAGGATTATCCTTCATTTGCATACATTCATTTCATATCTTTGAACAGGAATACCTCGCAATACAAGGGGGCGTTAAGGGTAAGGTGTAATTTCCTTCCCCCTACCGCCGTAATGAGTGGGAATTCCAAAAGATCGCTTGCTCCCCATCCCCCTAAGCCAGGAGATAGCGATATATATGTATGTATACATATATAATCTTCTTATATATCATTAATATATATATATCTCTATATATATATACTCTATATATCTATATCTATTATCTCATCTTTATATGGAACTTGAAAACGGTTGTCCTCCAATATCCTTCTTTCTGGAGTACTCACCATTTATCTTAACACAACCGACGCAGCCCCTTTAAAAACTATATATAATTATCATATACATATAATATATAATATAGTAATATATTATATATCATCTATATATTTACAAAGTTCGAATGGCTACGTCGGCATGTCTTGTAAAGTTACATAATCTGTAGACCCAAAGTCGGTCTGGGTAAGTCCGCACAATGCCAGAAAAAGGCGCAAAGGCCAAAAAGTTTAACGCTAGTTCGGATGTAATCTTGACCATAACCAATAAGGAGTCAGTAGAAAAAGAAAAAACATTCAGAAATAATGGGCTCTGCAATCAGGCGCCTGGGGGCCCAGGGGCGGCGAGACTCTTTTCTGAATGAAAAACAACGTTTTCTATCCCCAGGCAGACGAGTCCTCTCTGCGATGAAATGAGGCAGTAAATGCTGGATGACAAATGCGTATTCCAAGTAAACAGTAAACTTTACAATACATGCCGACGTATCCCTTCGAACTTTGTCTGAAACTTTCTTAAATTTTAGCTAACGCCTCCAGTCTTTCCTCTATACCAAGGTGAGTACTGTAACTGTCACCATCTGTCCGCAGAACCGTCCGACAGTTGAACTCCACCAGTATTATTCCGGCCTACTGTGCTTCTCAAGATTTCATTCAGTTCAGCTTCGGCGATACTGCTCTATCTTGTGTCCAGTGTGCGCGCGGTTGCGCGTTCAGTCACGCTTAATACAACGAGCGTCTCTACAACGCATCTCTACGCTGTTTACAACTCCCTTGGAATAAAACGCCTTTGTCATCCCAGCATTTAACTGCACCATTTCAACTCGCAGGACGCGTCTGCCTGGAATAGAAAACTATGTTTTTCTATTCAGAGAACGAGTCCTGGTTGTGCCCCCAGGCACTGATGAGAGCCCCTCATTTTCTTGGTGTTTACTACTGACCCTATTTGTTATGTTTCAAAGGATTATATCCCGACATAGCGTTAAACTTTTGGCCTTGGCCTTTTTACGGCATGCGACTACCGCCGACTTTGGATCTAACTGATTATGTAACTTTACAATACATGCCGACGTAGCCTTCGAACTTTGTACTACTGAAACTCTTTTAAAAAATTTAACTCGACTGCCAGTTCCTTTACCTCTACCAGGTGAGACTGTAACCCTCTTGTCAGCAGAAACCGGCCACAGTTGACCTCCACCAGTATTTTTTTTATTTTTCCGGGGCCTACTGTGCTTCTCAAGTTCTCCAGCTTCGGCGATACCACTCTATCTCTTTTTTCCGTGTGCCCGCGGGCTTGTGCGCGTCATTCACGCGTAATACACGAGCGTCTCTCCAACGGCCTCTCTACGCTGTTACCTTGGATACGCATTTGTCATCCAGCCTTTACTTGCACCAATTTCAATCGCAGGACTCGTCTGCCTGTGATAGAAAACTGTGTTTTTTCCTATTCGAGAAGACTATTCCCTGGTGGGCCCCCCAGGCACTGATTAGATCCATCAATCTTCTTGGATGTTTCTACTGACACTTATTTGTTTAATGTTCAAGGTTATATCCGACATAGCGTATAAGACTTTTGGCCTTTGGCCTTTTTACGGCATGCGACGACACACGACTTGGTCTACTGATATTCTGTATTCTATAATATATATATGTGAGAAATTATTGATGACACAGCGCGGGACTAGCATTAATTAATCGCACAAATGAACTTGCTGTTGATGGTCACTTACTTCGAACGCCACAACCTTCGTTTTATATCTCGGATGCGCAATCACTTTCCCACCACTGCATGTGATTGGTGCTCCCTTCTAGTTTCCTTCTACCCCATTAATAATCGTTCGATGCGTAGGCCGTCCATATCACGAGGTGATCATATTTCTGATAACACAAGCCAACTCGAAATAATTTATAAACATATGTGAGAATTGGAGCTACTTAAACCCCATCTTGTGATTAACTGCCATGAAGAAATGCATATATGTGAGGTTGATGACGCGCGGCACGTAGCCCTAGCATTATTATTCGCAAAAATTAACTTTGCTGTGGGAATTGTCCTTCGCCCCCACCGAACCTTTTGTCCGTTTAGATCTCGGATGCGATAAATCAATTTGCGCCACCGACGGCATGTAATGGGTCCATTCGAGTTTTTCTTCTACACCCATAGCGTTTCGATGCTAGGCCCTCCATTATCACGAAGGTGAATCATTATTCTGATACACAAGGGCCAAAACTCGAAATAATTTTATAAACATATAATGTTGAGAAATTGGAGCTACTTAAACCTCTTGTGATTACCTTACTCACTGCCACTCGCGATTGGATGTGGCTTGTAATACTACAATGGAACCGTCCATTCGTGAAAATGTATAATGGGTAGAAATTGGAATGAAGACAGACTAGCATTGATGTATCACATAATAACTACAGGCATTATATAACCCTCTTACAAGGATAAACCCAGTATCACAGCGCTTAACATTATTTAATTAATATTTTAGACAGAGACAACGCAACTTTAAAATGGCAGCAGCTAATCAGCGGTCCTGTGCTACAACAATCCTAACATGTTACGAGACACACAATGGGTCATGTGTCCAATTGATAACCTATAATAAATCCGCCGTATGCCC
Source organism: Ophioderma brevispina (assembly GCA_023653785.1). Classification (NCBI taxonomy): domain Eukaryota; kingdom Metazoa; phylum Echinodermata; class Ophiuroidea; order Amphilepidida; family Ophiodermatidae; genus Ophioderma; species Ophioderma brevispina. The sequence goes on from JAMKCH010005019.1 coordinate 7,959, forward strand.
CACTGAGATATAAACCGGGGACCATTGGGTCCAAAGGCAAAGCTCTCTAACCTAACCGCTAGAACCTCACGCCACTCCCGTAATCCCACTCCACTCCATGTAGCACGAGATTATTTTGTGCCGAAACTTTCGCCCACAGGGGCTTTCATCAAGGAAACTACATAGTAATGCTTATAATTCATTTGTTGCATTTTTTTCTATTCGTTTTATTTATGTAGTTGCCTTGATGAAGCCGTGGGGCGAAAAGCTCGGAAAATATATCCGTGATACATCATACTCTCCTGCTACTCTCTCTTCATTCCCAATTTCCTCCAAATATATATATATATATATATATATAAATTATATATATAGATATATCTATATATATATATATAATTATATATATATAATATAATCATATCAGGACGCTCCTAACATGCCCGCTTTTTTTTCCATCGAAGATGGTATAAAATCGGAATAGATAAAGCCACTACATTGCAAGTTACCCTATCATATGTGTAGCAAGCCAAATGAATGGCAAAATATCACAGTCATGCACAGAGTTGGGTGGGTTGTCTCATGTAGCAGAGCAAAGTCCTCTGGTTTCCAATTTTTTAAGAATTAAGGACTTGGCTATATGCCTACTAGGAATTTCTTTACATTTCCTAAGCAGCTAGAAAACTTTTGATTGGATGATAGCGCACCCATCAAAGTGGATAACTTCTGAGTTCATTGACATGTAATGGATGATTATGAATCCATGGTTTGAGGTCCCATATGTGTACAATGCCCAGGATAGCACACACGATCAGTTACAATATCTTCATCAACCAAGGGCACGTTCAGTGGGTTGTACTTGGACAATGCATTGGACAGACGGATCTTGTGTATTTCTAGGTATCATATATTACACAACACTCAGGGTGTGTTTTTCTTAAATACACTTGTAATGGAAGCTCTGAACATGTGCACAGGAGTTGAATAACTTCATTGGCCTCATAGTGGTCACTCATTGTGTTGTGCAACTTGTTTTCTGTAAGTGAATTTTGTAATCCCGGTGCAATGGGCTGTGGGGTGGAATAGAGGAAGATATTTATGAAGTATTGATAAAGGGGCATCACCTATGAATGGATGCTGTATAAGGCTATGGCATTATTCAAATCAGTGGTATTTTTTCAAATTAAAGGTTGATGCCTGAGTAAGGGTTGATGCCTGAAATGTGGTTATATTATCTCTACTAACAATGGGTTTCCTATGATCGCGAGTATTCCCCTAACTGTTAAGGTACTACTCATCCCGCTAAGCGTGGGTTTGTCTTTTTACAGACTATCTTGTTTTGAGACTGGGTGGATCCGGGGCGTAATTGGGAACAGTCAGGGGTTTTAACACCGCTCTTATTCGACACTGACTGCGATGTTACATGTACAATTGGTAAATTTGCGCCACAGGCAGCACCTTCACGATGCAGGCCACACCAAATCATACTGTGGCCACACTAATCACACAACTGAATCACGAGCCAACTGATGCATGCTGCAACAGCCTGGCCTTTGACCCGCGAGCATGGCTTTCTTGTTCACCAGACTAAAAATACTATACTGTGTTCACTATAAGGTGAACATACTTTGATAATGTACAAAAGATAACACTAGGGAAGGCGAAGGTCATGATGCCACCCTTAGGTAGATAAACTTTAGAAGCTATAGTGGTATTTGGCACAACTTGGAGTCTCTCCATTCTTCTCCTCTGGAAAAATGTATTATACGAATATAAGTGACAAAAGACTGTGGTCATGTTCCACCTACGCTAAACAGGGTAACTGTTAAAATAAGAGGACAGAGAAGGCGACGGAGTTATGGCCAGGTAGCGAAAAGGGGAGGGATGTGTGTCTCGTGGGGTGAGTTAGGCGGATAGGAGGTGAGGCAAGCGAAATGAGCGGGGAGGGGGGTCTTTTCCTTGATACTCTCCCAATCCTGTCCTACCCCTTCTATTCTTTAACCTAGAAGAAAGTCATGAAAAACACAGACGTGTATTAATTTACAATATCATAACCAATATCATGTCTATAAAGGGTTTAACGCTGATGCCTGATCAAAGCTGTTATATGGCCCCGGGAACAAGACACAAAATGGAAAGAATCTGGTTATAAATCTTAGAAGTCTAAATGTTGGAATACATACATGACTAATACATTCCCATGTACGGCTCCATAATCCTTATCCCAGCAGAAATTAACCATAGTACAGTCCCTGATGGTAATGAGCCTGAAGAAACAGAATAAATTTACAATTCAACAGACTAACGATGAAGGAAAAATTTACTCAGATAATTGCAGTTTGTAAGTTTTCTTTTCCCTGTCCCCTTTGAATACGTGTAGACAAGGGCTCTTCGTGTAGACTCTTGAGCTTGTTTGAGTGACCCCTGGCCCTCTGAAGGATCTTATTACAAATGCATCTAAACTACACTGAATCTGGTGAGCTAACTTGATGATTTCTCTTTCTGTGTTTTCTCTAGAAACATCGGATAAATGATTTTCTATTCTCATTAAATCTAATTCGTGCTTTTATTTAGCCGATCATTAAGTAAGTATTATTTGTGGCTAAGTGAACTATCAATCGAGTATCATGTTATTCTATACACAATCAATTAAGTTATTCTAAAAAGGAAAGAAAAATCTTTATAGAAACCACTCAATAAAGAGTATCCGTTTTGGACTATAGGATTGCTGGCACAAGAACCGTTCGTGAAGGCGCGCTGAAATCAAAACTCCAAACCACAACCTGAACCTACTGTGCACTGGAAACTTGAGAGGTGAGTATCGCAATATATGATATCCATTTTAATTCACTTCTAAATTTCGATGTAAGTACTAATGGCTACCTCACAATCATGCTACATAAGTTACATACAACAAAACCAGTAGCTATAGTAGCTTCACGTACACAGCTGAAACATAGGCCTATATGTCAGACTATCTTCTTATTAGTCTTCGCATATAACATTGTTTTGTTGTTTATCTGTGTTGTTGTGTTTTTCTTTACCCCATATTTTTGTTCATTTTTTCTGTATACAATCAACTATCTCTTCAATAAAGGTGGTTTATAGCTTGTCAACCATATCAACGGGAATCAAACGTTTCGTCGCACTGATTAATATTTCCATGCAAAAGAATATATGAATTTATATTGTAAACATGAAATATAAAATTAAAGAAAAAAATACTGTCAATGATTTTATGATTTATTTACATATATTTTGGATACGTACAACTGATGTACCTGAACCTAAAAAAAAAAAAACGCTGCACCCATCCGTGAGACCTTCCGTGAGACACGTTTTGATCCGCACAGCATGCATGGCCAACCGCCATTTAAACACTAACGGTGAACGAAATCTGACGATCAGATTTGGTAAGGCAACGATTCTTTACACTGCATTGAGCTACGATATGCAGTCACCACGCCTTAAGACAGATCAAACCATGCCACCCGCCACCACCGCTCCAATACATGAATGCAGCGAACGAAATCTGACATCAGAATTTGTAAATAAAACGTGCTCATTGCAGCTGAGCTGATATGCAGCCACCACGCCTCAATAAGACACGTCGTCGAACATACCAACAATTGAACACTAACGTGAACGAAATCTCGTGTCAGATTATTACTTGACCCAGAAATCTTGCACATTATCATCATGTAAGCCAATTTAAAACGGTATTTTATTTGATTCACAATAACATAGATTGCAGCGACTACAATGTTTGAGTTTATGTGTTCTTTTGCTGTGCAAGTAATAAAGAAAGTAGTATCAATATCATTGTGCAAAAATTTCCTCATTCCATATCCCCCCAATAGAATTCCATTTTATTTCAAAAACGAATAGAATTGTTAGAGTGAAAATAAGCCACATCTATTTCTTTATCATTTTGTGTCAACTTGCACTATTTTCCAAAGATAGGCACAAATTGTTGAAGGGGGGGGGGGTGCAACCTGTGTGTCCTGAGAGCAGCTAGTTCAGACAGACCAAAAGTAGGTTTTTTTGTCCTTCATTCTTTTTATTTCACAAAAATTCCAGGAGGAGTGGATGTCATATACTTTTGGCGCAGCTTGTTTGCACGCGGGTATCAGGTACGCTGTTTTTGTGCACTTGCATCATAGCTGCTCATGCTGCTATGAGCACTTAAAAAAAGAAAGTTGTGACATCAATACCGGCATCGGCCGCCAACGAGTCCCAGGCCGCATCCTCAAAATGTATGTTTGTTGACCCAGACAATTTTGAGTTATGAATTTGGAAGACAAAGATAGACGGACCTTCAAACAGTCCAATTGATGAATTTGTTGGAAAAGGTTTCTCAAAGACTGACTGCTTACTTACTTACTCTGACGTGACTTAACTTACTTACTTCGGACTTACTGACTGACTTCCTCCATACTTCCCTTCCCCTTCTCCTGCTCCCTCCCCTTCCCTCCCCTTCTCCTTCCCCTCCCCCCTTCTCCCTTCCCTTCTCCCTTCCCTTCCCCTCTCCCTTTCCCTTCCCTTCCCTTCCCTTCCCTTCCTCGTCCTTTCCTTTCCTTTCCTTTCCCTTCACTTCCCCTTCCCTTCCCTTCCCTTCCCTTCCTTCCCATCCCCCTGTCCCCCTGTCCCCTTTCCCTCTCCCCTCTGCCCCCTCTCCCCCTCCCCTCCCCATCACAACCCTTGTCGCTTCCCCTCCTCCCTTCGAGCTGTGCTCCTTGCATTCCCCTTCTCCAATTCCCCTTCCCTTCCCCCTTCCCCATCCCCCATCCCATTACTTACAGTCCTTACCTTACTAAGTCTGGCACTCCAGACACCACTGATCTCCAAAGGAAACCCAGTGGCCACAAAATTAATCAAGAAAAAAAAAAAAAAAAAAAAATACACATAACTCAAAATTACCACCACACTCCAGTGCCCCCGCATCATGAAACAGGACAAATAAGTGTACCCTAATAATAACTCAAGTTTTAAAGACAACTATCAGTGATGCCCCAAAAGGGTCAAACTATTTTGGATATGCAGAAAAACAATTTTAAAAGTGAAGATAAATTAAGTCTATAGAATTTCTTGCAGTGTATTTTTTTTCCAACTGAAAAATTGCTAGAAAAGAACAAAACCATCATATCATCCCCATAACAATTTACATTTGTTGTGAGTAGTGCCTACGGACAGTATGCTAAATATCCGATTTTTGTTTTATTATTAATTATTCCGCAATTCGCTGATAGTGCCTTTAAGAAAGTGGTATTCGCACCTGTTTGGTAGGAATACAACATCAACCCCAAACCTGTTTATTGCTAAAAGAGCTCCTTGAAAAAGTTTTAGTTGGTGGAGCATCACCTGATGTGAGTATTGGAAGTCTGAGATTTTATTAGATTCTGTCTCATGCAGTGCAATATATGATGTACTTTATTCTCTAATATTTAATATCAAGGTGAAGGTTGTATGTGAGAATAAAATAAATACCTAATTAGCTTGTGGGAATTTTTTTTTTAAAGCGGCATTTCACAATCCAAAGCTTCATCCCCTATACCGACTTACCTCGAACAAATCTCTGCAAGAAAAAACAATTTTGTATTTTCCATCTGTAAATATCAGCAATCCAAGCACCGTGGCATATGGGACATTGTGTATAACATTTTACAACATGAAAACCAAACCAACCCTGTTAAACCGTAAATCTCCCAAAACAGCGTATCCAAATTTTTTCCTCCTCCCCCCAAAAACAGTTTTGGATTTACCCACAACCAGCAGAAAGTTGGCTTGCTAAAATATATTATAAAATAACCCTTTTCAATTACTTAAGAATTGTGTTCCGAAGAGCCGTCGGTTTTCATAACCTCAACCCCGAGAAGACCTGACAGATTGAGGGTATTGTGTAAATCTCAATGGATAGCATCTAAAAATCAAAGCACATACATCTAGCTCTGACCTTGTTTGAAACACTTTTTCCCCTCTCTCCCGCAAGTCACATGTTTCTCTAACAATTTGGAAATTCAAAAATGCTTCAGATAATGGCGGGGTGATGATACACATCTGACGTATGATGGTTTGCTAGATGCAGAATTTTTCATTGCATTGGATATGGGGAAATGTTCGGCTATAAAAGTACACCCATCAACCCATTTTCTATTGAAAACGACAGCACGGTGGTATGAGGAAAAAGAGGGAAAGGCTAGAAAGCAATGCCTTGTGCGGAAATAAAGGCGTGTGGAGGGGAGTAATGCCTGGACATTAGGAAGAAGGCTCCCATGTGTAGGCCTATTAGCTCTGAAACTGCGATTGGGATGGGTAAGTACTAAAATATCAGCCATTTATCGTGAAAGGTTTGAAAGTGGTATTGCATGCAAGCTGCAATTTTTGCAGCGGTTATAATTTAGCGATTTTGCATATCAAAAGGGACAATGCGAATTTTAACCACGCAAACATTAATCTCATATTATACTTGTAAGTTATGTTTGTTATATATGGTAATTCACCAGTGTTCTAGGTTGCTAGGTGACATTATTAAGGTAGAAGGACACATAAGGATCACTTTGTAGTTGTCTTGTATGTGATGTCTGTTGTTGATGTAGTCTGTTGTTGTGAAAAGGGTTAAAACTTCATGTTAGGTCTGCATACTTCAATGATTTAAGCCAAACTGAGTTATAGGTGCAATGTGGATCCTTGCATTGTTGATTGAGGTCAAATGTCACACACAAGGTCAAGGTCATATGAGGTCAAGTTGTAAGAGAGATGAAAATGTAAAATTGACTGAATTGAAAAGTTGAAGTTAATTGGAACCAACTGAGTTTATGAGGTCAAAGGTCACATAAGGTCAAAGGTCACATGAGGCTATCATTCACAACCGCAATGGCAGGCGGACACAAAGCACACGCGCTCCATTTAAGGTTGATTTGAAATCAAACTCTTTGTGTAAACTTTTTAGGACAATCAGTGATTACGAAAGGCCAACCCAACCAACCCTAGAAAAACTTCTATTCAAATTTGTTGTGTAAATTAGCACAAAGAAATTAAAAATATGCCCACTGCGAACTTGATTTTCATTTACTATTTTCCATTTTTTACAAATACAAATTTTTAAAAAATCAAGAATAATGCTAGCAATGCATCTTATAATACTAATCTCTTAAAATATGAAAGAAGAGTGAAAAAATCACTCTGCATTTCGGAGGTGATTTTTTAAAATTAACTCTAATCGAGTGGCTTTTAGCCTAAAAGAGCGAGAAATGCAGCGAGACACCTTAAAATTGAGAAGTAACCGAGCTCACTCTGTTAACGGAGTGGCTAAAATGCCCACTCTTCTTCGGAGAGTGAGTGAAGCCCACTCTGAGCTCTTATTCGAGCGGCTTTTAGCTCTTAAAAGAGCGAGAAAGAAAAATGCTCTATTTCAGGATGTGCAGGGAACTAATAACCAATCAGCAACTGCGCAACTCGCGTCGTGATTTTCGAACAACATGGCGGACTAGTTAGGCGAGAGAGAGAGAGACCGTCAGCAAATGGTTGACCCAAGTTTTAAATTTTTGAAGAAATCATAGAGATCTTTACTGGGAGTATATTGTATTGTTTCAGTCACCCTTCTAGCATTTACAGACAAAGTGTGGTGGAGAAGCATTAAATGATATTTACTGTAATAGTCACTCGTAAATACGGCCCCGGAAATACGGGTAGTATGCGCCAGGATGGCCAGGCATGGGCAGTACGAAACGCAAATGCATGTCATGGGCATGCCATGATCATGAACGGTCATGCATGCCCACAATCAATGCATGTCACACTAATGCCACTGATGCGCCACAATATTCATTCATGTCACGATGTATGAATTATGACCTAACATTACAATATACTCACAAACAAACAAAAATTCACAAAGATCACCAACTCTACGAGTGAATGGCTAGTTCACCCTTTCCCCAACAGCCTAAGAGTGACAGTTCACTCTAAAAAAGGACTGGGGATAACTTCACTATTGCTTAGAGTTATTTTTGTCAATCTTTTATTTTAGAGTGGATCTAACTCTAAAAGATTGCGTTTCACTCAGCTGGCTTCTTGTTTGGAGTGAGATTCACTTTTAGAGTGGTTTTTCACTCTTTCGTTTTAAGAGAGCTATATTATTATTATTTTATAATCATATTATAATTCTATATGCTATATTCTTATTATATATGAAATGTATAACCTTTATCAAAATATAGGGCGTGTTAACTCATCCGGGTCGCTTTTTTGCAGGTTGGTTAGCCTTTATCATCAGCCCTCGTTGCGCAGAATCACTTCGCAAACCACAATACTGCGTGTTGGTGTACTTTCTAATAACTCCTGAATATTAGTTCATCGGAGCCCTGGTTCATCGGAGGTGATGAAAAAAGTGTCACTCCTAGCGCGTTCGAGGCCCGTTGGCAACCTATGACAAGTTTTTGGATTGTTTCTAGCATGCAAGTGAAACGAAATAGCATTCTAAACCGTGCAGGTTAGTTCCTCAATAGCGGATACCATTCCAAGTCTCCTGCTATCACTTCAGGTAAAAATTTGGTGCATTGATGCCAGTTTACACGGCAGCCCATGGGAATCACACCTCAAACATGGCCAGCCCTATAACTTCCCCATACCGCAACATGGCGAACTTGTGACGTCGCATAGACAGCCCTATGTACTTGAATTTATGTATTGTATCGGTGATGTGTTCATTGATTGTTGTTATGAATGAAAATAAATGAATGAATGAAAGAATTGAAAAAAAAAAATGCCTTTTGCTTTTTCACTGAGAAAATGATCAAAGTGATTTTCTATTGGCATTTACTGGTAAGCGTCACCGGCAACAATTTTACTTTGGAAGGAAAAATTCCACGGAAATTCTGTAGGTGTGTACCGGTAAATAGCGGTGGAGGCCATTTTCTATTGAAATATTTACCCTCTTTACCACTTTTACGGGTTAAAGACTCGCACGTTAGAGAAAAACATGATAGTTGAAAATGCCATGGGACTTTCAATTTAAGGTCACATACTGTTGTATGAGGAGTAATTTGAATCAGTGAAGAGTATGATCGTGTTTTCCTGGCAATTTCTCACTGGGTGTTAAACAAAAGTTTGGCATTCTGCCTTGAGAGGAATTACACTCTCAGAGGTAGAATCAAAAGTTGTTTTGTAAGTTATGTTAATTTGTAAATTTAACAAAAGTGCATTTTATGACATTTGGAATCCTTTAAAGTCATTTTTTAGGGAAAAATAAATTTGTGGAAAATGAACAAAGAAGGACATGGCTCACTGAGCTTGTGATGATTCAATTGTGCATTGTCTCAACACAAAAAACAGTTAAAGTTCAATAATTTTAGGGAAATTAGTTTTGAAATTAACCTTGGAAACGAATGGTAACATTTCTTTGGACTGGCCATTTATTTGCTAAAAAATGACTTATATGAATAGAACAACTAGAAAAAAATTACATTTTATTTAGAGTGGAAATTGGGTCCTCAACTCTAACTGAAAGTGATATTGGCTAACAGGTTGATGTGGAGTTGACTTCATACAAATATTGATGCTCATAGGAAAATGGGTTGCGCAAAATAACTAACCAACGTGGGGGAAGGTGTAGGCCCACGGTATCCAGTCACGAGGGGAGGTATTTGACACCCATTCACAAATTTAGCGCAGTCATATTTATTTTATATAACATACAAACAATATTTCTGGAATTTGACAGCTTGGCAATGAACTCGTCCAGGTCAGCTGCCACGCCAACTAGGCCTTAGCCTAGTCGTGGTTCAATCCAATCGTGGCTCTTCTCCACAAATTTCTTGAAACTGCTCTAGACAGATGATTTATGTTACAGTATTAGCATATTATTGGCAATGAAGCTTTCTCCATTTTGAGTCACAAATTCAATGGAAATTGCCTAGCAGTGAAAAATGTAAACATGCAAAATACAAGCAGAAGATAATGCGATCGATGCAGTGTCAAAGGTCGGGTCACGGATGGGGTCAGATCAATCACATTGAGGGCCAGGGTGAGGCAAGACACCACATGCAGGTAAAGTAGTTCCCATAAAAACTTTCCCTGTGATGGGGGGGGGGGGGTGGATAATAGTCTGTTGTTTTTATGGGAACTTTTTCCATCCTGTGAAATTTTCGGGAAGCTAGTCTCAAATATATTACGGACATGGATATAGAGGAGCGGATCGCGGAATGCGGGGGCGGGCGCCCCTCCCGGTAATCTGCAAAATTTGCAAATCAGCCCATTTGTCCAGTTTAGCCTTTCAGGACCCCGGGAATTGTGACGTTTTTCAAAGCCTGGATCCGCCCCTGTTATAGTATCCACAATCAAATGACAGAAACTTTTGATGTGTTATTATAACATATTAGGTTTGACTTTGTTCTACTGTATGATAGAGGTTTTGTGGATTCACATGCATGACCCCAATTTAGATCAGCAAGAGTGACCACATCTGATCACCCACAGAACAATATCAGCAAAAATGAAATTGAGAACACAGGAAACAGAATAAGGCGATAAAAGCAATGGCGAATGAATAGAAAATTCTCCCTTTATGTGTCGTGTGTAAGCCAACAATTTCCCAGAGACTACAGGACTTGGGTGCAGGGTTGTCTATTTTTCCAGAAAATCAGAATTGTCCCCCCCCCCCCCCCCCCGCCACATTTTATCCCAATTCTTCCCCAAAATTTAACATTGGTTCCAATCACTTAAAAACATCAAATTCTTCCCCAATGACCATAGAGGCGAAACCTATTCCCTATTCATTTCATGTCTTTACATATTCTATTGATTATTTCATGCTGAAATTGCACGAAGTATAAACCCAAACTGGGTAGGTGGGTGCAAACTCACTCCAGAGATCAAGTTTGTATTTGTTTGTAGATGAGAGTTCATTTTGAGGCCATCAAAAGTCGTCCAAGGTCAAATAAGTATTTTTTTAACATAGTCTTGAAATTCAATGAGTTTAGTTAACATTTGATGTCAAAATTGTTGGAGGCCATTTTGAGATCATGAGATCATCTAAGGTCCAAACAGTAAAATTGTATCCCTGGGGTCAAAGGTCATCAGGGGTTATTCAGTGGACTTGCTTATCAATAGAGTGATTGTGAAAGCTAGAAACCTCAACGTTCTAGTAACATTTTTTAGTAGAAATCTGAGTTATAGGCATTGGGCAAAACAAGTGGCTTTAATTGAGAGTGTTCTGCATATGTACATGTGAAGTTTTGTTGATATAAAATGTCAATATCAAATGTTTGCTATTAACATAAGTCTTTTGCTTATACTTAATCTGGTTTTAAAAGCTACAGATAGCATGTGTTTATTATTCTTTAACGTGGATAACACACCGAGTGGATAAAACAAATAATCCTGTTTTTCCATTTATGACTATTTGGTTCAGTAATTGGAGTTAGTGTGGAATACTTATTAAGGACATAATGGCTATTTTCATGTGTTATATGGGCCATTATGAAATATGTCATTTCAGGTCTATCCAAAGAACTGATTCATGCAATGGTTTTATTCATTTAGCTTTGTTGAAAAACTTAATATTTTTTGGGAAATATATCAATTTTGAAGTGTATCTGAAAATCATCTAATTAAAAAGGTCAAAGGTCATGTGTTGATTCCATATTAAGGGTCAATACTGAAGGTCAAGTTTGCCTTCAGTCAGCAGCAAAATTATTACATGTATAACTTGCAGTACATACTTTGAAATTCACCACGGGCTGGCGTTTATATTTCATAAATTTCACATGGATTTACGTGTCAAGCGATCAAACATGGTAACTTACAACTCGCCTGGGTTATTCAAGCCAGAAGGACAGAATACAAGTCGACCTGCCAACAATAATTTCTCATTGAGGAGGCACGATTCTGTCATCTCTATAGTAGCAACGTAGTCAGTTTGTTTATCAGATATGAGGCAAATTGATGGGTTTAGAAGACAAACATGTATTGAGGTCCTGAGGCCCCGCTGAACATGATGAAGGTTTCACTATGACAAGGACTAAAGGGGATTTCAATGATATTGCTTGAGTACGCTGGCAAACAGTGATGAGCAGATATACGAACTGTGTCGGAGAGGAACAATAAGTTGAAGTGGTGTAATTTGGTGAAAAATTATTTATCTGATGATGAATAGAATGCAGCTGATATTCATGGGGTGAAAGTTGAACATGCAGAATTTAACATGAGCTTGTGGCTTTGAAAGCATGTGAGAGGTAAACACAAGCTTGAAAGCAAAATTAAGTAGCATTTTTATTTTGGGGGGAAATTGAGAAGAAAAAAAAAAAGAAGAATAAGAAAAAAATGGGATATAAAGGGCAGTTAAAACTCCCCCATTTTTAATTTGCCATAACATTTGTTTAAATTTCAGTATGCCATACATACACTTCCTAGTGAGGGCAAATTAAAAACAAGTAGGCAACATGATTCCTATTCTTAGACTGTAATAAACTGCTCTGGAGAAAAGTACTTTACAAATACCAAGTAATAATAATAACAAATAATAAAAGAGAAAACTTTAAATGGATTTTGTGTCATTGAACAAACTTAACAGTATTTTAATAAAAGTTGCCATAGTTACTGAACACAAAGCTAGCAGACAAATAGTGTCATGCTTTTGAATTTGGCTACTAGAATTGTAATTTGAAATGCTTTTGGCCTAAACAACTTTTTTTTTTTTTTTTTTTTTTAAAAGAGGAGTTAATACTTTGTGTTTTACAAAACAAAACTGATGTTCCCATCTTATGTTTATGGGATATAAATGGCAGGTAAAACTCCCCCATTTTTAATTTGCCATAACATTTGTTTAAATTTCAGTATGCCATACTTAGACTTCCCAATGAGGGCAAATTAAAAACAAGTAGGCAACATGATTCCTATTCTTAGACTGTAATAAACTGCTCTGGAGAAAAGTACTTTACAAATACCAAGTAATAATAATAACAAATAATAAAAGAGAAAACTTTAAATGGATTTTGTGTCATTGAACAAACTTAACAGTATTTTAATAAAAGTTGCCATAGTTACTGAACACAAAGCTAGCAGACAAATAGTGTCATGCTTTTGAATTTGGCTACTAGAATTGTAATTTGAAATGCTTTTGGCCTAAACAACTTACTCTTTGTTTGAAGAAAGCTACAATACCTCATTATGTTTAACTGGGTTTGGAGTTTTCTAAGGTATTGACTTTTAAAAAAAAATATAAATGGTTTTTTTTACTTTTTTTATTTTTTTGTTAGAATTATTAAATTACTTTGTGTTTTTAACAAAACAACACTGCTTGTCCCCCTCTGTATTTGTTTGGCTAACCCATATTGTAGTTTTTGCAGTATAATTTTTACCATCATTTCAAATTTTGATTATTTTCATGAAAAATACAAAGTTAAAAAAAAAAAAAAAAAAAAAAAAAACAAATTTACATAAAAATAATACCGACATTTGGCACAGTAAAAATTAACGTTTATGACTTTATAAACGTTTCAACGCATTATCCTTCCCATTATTTTTGCTGTTATTTTTTTTACCCTAAACTCAATTTTATAATGCACCGCAAAACGTTTCAACATGTTTAAACACAGTAAATATAAAAACATTTTTTTGATAACAGTAAATAACGCTGATGTTATATACGCTGAAATGTGTTCTTTTTAAACAGGCTACATTTATTTGTAATAATGCTACCCATTTGAAATAAATGGCTATCCATTTTAAGGGAAACTTAATGACCAGGGGTGGGTTCCTATGGACCCCCACATTTGTTTTCGCGCTGGTCACTTTACGCTTGGGATTTTTGCGACGAATTTTTGTAATTGTCGACGTTAAATCCTTCTTTTCAGACCAAAATAATTAAAAAAAATTGGCCAAGCGTTATGAGTTATTTATGTGGGGGTTCCCATGGAGCCCCCCCCCCCCCCCTTGGGCACTACGTGAAGTCATTTCAGAATATTTTTAAAAATAATAAGAAACCAAGAACCAAAGCATTTTTTTTTTGCTGATATAAGTTCACACAACATGTAAGTAAACAATTATTAGTAACATTAGAAAAAAATTACCCTTTATGTGCTGAACCACAAACAATTTCATCATGATGTGCCAACGTTCCTGTAAAACTCTATGGGCAAATGACATGTATTTTGCTACACCCGTTAAAATACAGATTCCCTAAACGGCTAACGTTTGGTGTAAAAATTATGTACTTTGGGTCGTCTGAATAGATATCAACATAAAATAAGTTTTCAAAAAGTTTTGGTGTAAGTGCAAGGCTCATTTGATTTTCCATCTTTTTTTCCACCTTTTCCCGCGTGTTTGGAAACATGTTTTGCCCCTACTTGCAGCCAAATAACAATTTATTTTGGGTTGCGATTTGGGTGGTCTTAGAACCTTCACATGTGGGTATAAATTTCATGCTTGTCATGCGAAATTCCCTCGGGGAAGTTGTTTCCTTAGGGGTTCCCATGGAACCCCCCCCCCCTTGGGCACCATCGGGAGTGAAAACCCCCTGTGTCCACTTAAGTGTTAAGGGAAACGCCTACTGTTTTTAAAAATAAACAGCCCGTTTAAATGAAAACATCAGTTATATATAAACCGGCATCAGCGTTTGTTTTACTGTTATAAAGTGTAAACGTTAGTTTTTTGTACTGGGGTGTGTAGCTCCTTTTTTCAGATATACAAACTGCTGTTTGTGTATGAATATTATTATTACTACACTGCCCCAGGAATTGGCTTGAACCTAACACCTTCTGATCATGCATGTGGCTATTCTATCCACTGGACCATATGTGCCCCCCAATTATTGTACATATACATCACAATTCTATTACATAACTGATGCAGCAGCCAATGTTTATTTATCCCAGCAACCCAAAACATTCCCATCACTGATCACACCATCAAGATACCACCCAATTGGCAAGCACACACCCCCCACTCAGCCAAACACTTGTGATGTTGGAATAAAGCCCAAAAACAAGCGTTATCCCCAACACTAATTAGAAAACTGGATCACATTTGGCGGGCTAATTCATAACTGTATTCTGTCAGGGACCTGGAAGCGTGCAGAAGACTTGTTAATATTTACATTTTTCTGAATTCTATCATATGTAATTTATCACACACTCAAAATATGATATGTTTGGTGGAATAAGAGTTGGATTTGATTGTTAACAAAAGAAGAAAAAAATATGGACAGACCAATTTGTTGCAATGCCTGGGCAGATGTCAATACCAACTATTTTATAATAACATGATTTAGAAAAGAACGAAAAAAGTTTCAATGATAATCCCTGTCCATAATACGACTAAATAAATTTGTGGAACGATAAAACTATGGAAAGATTGGGGAGTTCATAGTTGGCAGTGGTGTTTGGAAAACAGCCTTTATTTTAAACCACCCCTTTTTATGAAAACCACCCTTTAATTGAAAAGTAATAACCCACCATTTTTATAATTAATTGGAAATTCTACTGAGCTGGACAACATTGTGTCTTTTTTACCAATTATGTGTACATAACGTATAGAGTAAGATAATTTTCAATTTTTTAGTTTGTCAATAAAAATCCACTTTGGCCCACAAAAAAATGCATTTGTATAAGGGGAACCTAACTTGTAGGATATTATGACACTTTCATTTTTCAAATGGGATGCTTAATGGGCATAATGATTGCACAGATAGTAATTGGCATTTTATATCAGAACACCTTTTACTTCCGACCCACCCTTTTTTTTTACAAAACCACCCTTATAGCAAGAAAATACAGTATCCCACCCTTTTACCACTTTTAGAATTTTGAACCCACCCTTTCTAAGCGTGGCGTTACCAACAGTGATTTTAAGATTGACCTACAACCTTTGCTTTGTGTTTTGTTGATTTGGTGGCTTTTGGAAATATTGTCTCTATTTTCGAATAACAATTTTAATAAAGGGTGCTTGTTCTTCTAAGAAGAAGAGGACTCCTTACTATAGAGTTAACTAAACTCGATTCATTAAACCCAGCATTTTTAATATGCGAGTTCACACACACTTTATTTCTGATGTAGTCATTTTGAAACAATGCATATTTTTTAAAATTACATGTTTTTTAGCAATTTATGATGATTAGAATTTCTTGCAAATGGTAGAATTAGAATACAAACTGGAAAGAAACTTGTGAAGTAAATTGGAATAAAACATTGTGATACCAAAAATAATTAGAATTGTATGTGGGTGTGAAAAATAGCAATAGTAAGGTCAATCATATTCAAGATCTCTGTGCTTGCCAAAAGTGTGAAAACATGATTGAGGAAGAGGAAACGCAAGTCATTTGTAAGTTCCAATATGCCCTTCCAGATTATATTACCAGTGATAAAATGAGAATACAAAAACAGTTATCAAAGTACTCTTATCATGAGTCAGTGGACCTTGAATGGTTCCTGTGTGGTTTGACACTTGCTGGTTGCATGTTTGAAGTGAGAGGAAAACATTTCACCAGGTCAAATGCAAGGTTGTTAGAAGCACAATAGATGCCTTGTGCTATATTAACCATGTGCATGCAGTAGAATACAAACAACAGTTGCCAAGTTACTAGAAATGGAGTAAGTGGCCATTGAATGATTCCTTGGGGGTACTCTTTGTGCTTGTACCGTGTGAGAGGAATGGATCATTTTGTCAGGTGAATGCAAGAATGTAGAAGTACAATAGCTGCCTATATTAACCAGGTGCATGCAGTGAGAATTACAACAAAACTAGGCTGGCAAGTTCTATAAACCATGAGTCAGTGGACCTGAAGTTCCTTGTGGGAGATGACGTGGTGCATTTACGTGGAGGAATACCTTTGTCAGGTGAATGCAAGGGAAATGATTTGAATAGTACAATAGATGAATATATCAGAGGTGCATACAGTGAGAATACAGAACCAGTGCCAGTTTACTTATAACATGTGAGTAAGTGGACCTTGAATGGTTTCCTTGTGGGCAAATATTTGTGCATGTTCAAGTGAGAGGAAACATTTCGTCAGGTGATGCAAGAATGTTAGAAGTACATAGCTGAGAAGACAAAAACAGTTCATTCAGATTATGTTACCATGATTGGGGACTGTGAAATCGGTTCACTGTGGGACACATGGGGGTGCATGCAAAATCAATAAATCTTCAGATGAATGTAAGAAGGTTGGGGAATGGCGGTTGTTAGCTCTCTGTGTTTTCTTTATCACATGCAGATTTATGAGATTTAAGAAAGAGCGGAAAGATTTAACTAAGTGTATCAACTTGTTTTGGGCTATAGGGACTGACTTCTTGGGTAAAGCGTACATACATGATGATGTATACATACACATTGTGAGGATCCCTCCAATTTTTTAATGAATTTTGAACAGATAAAACTTTCTATTTTGGTATGAACACAGTGTAGTTATAGTAATTGCAGTAGAGATTTCTTCCATTCAGTTGTTTATGGTACTTAGAAGAAGGAATTCTGTCAAAAACTCCTAAATTATGTAAAAGATAGAGGGATATAAAATCTTCTGTGTTTCAAGGACATTAACATGAGTTATGACTATTGGTGCTTTGTGTTAGAATCTCACTGAAATTTGAATTTTAGTTAAAGAATAAAATATATTATTTGTTATTTTGTCTATTCAATATGGTGCTATAATGGATGGACTGTCCAGTATTTACTAGTATGATAAAATATTGCATTGCCCATCCAATATGACACCATATTGGATAGGTAAAACATATCTTTCCTCATTCTTGTTTAAATTTGGATGTAATCACTGAGAATATTCTATGATATTAAAAAAGACAATTATTTCCACATTGTCAAGAATGTGCCAAGCCATGTGTACTATCGTGTGTATACATTCGCGGGTAAACGCTTGCTTGACAACACTTTATCCAGTATTGTTTCATAATAGATAAGTGGCAATGAATATTGTTGTGTGTGTGTTTGTGTGTACACTAAACCCCACCACTGAATAAGAATTCATTATACCATACAATTACACAAAAATGTGCAATATCTGCTTGCTCAATAACAAGCCAAATTTGTCTCGCAGAACAAACTATTTTTTGGCGGCTTTGATGATGCCAAATTTGAAGATGCCGACTAATGTCTTGAGGGAAACTCGACGAAAAAAACAGGGCAAGACAAGGTTGATGAACTTGCGGAGAAATTTAATCCATTTTAGATGAGGCACCGACAGTGAGATAGAGAGTTTATTGTAGCTTTAGTCTTAGTTATTGAAACCTATAGTAAGCTATTATACATTCTGGAAACAGCCCCATTCATCTGCTTCAGAAAATTGTGAAAATGGAAAACTTAAGATGATTTTTTTCCTTAAAAGAAAGTATACTTCAGAATTTTTTTCTTACAAATAATTGTCTTCTAGCTAAATTGTGGTGTATTCTTTTCGTTTAACAGCCTCCTGTCATTTTAACTGGGCTATGAATATGTTATCATTCAAAACAGTGTATTCAGGTTTTTCTTCTGAATTGAGATGTCATTTTCATTTAAATATCGGAACAAAAAATGTTGTGTGGTGGTGTTTCAAAGCTCTCCCTCCGCTTAGTAATTTAGTCTGGATGAGCTTCTCGCATCTTAAATGCTTTCTTTACAGGTAATACTTTATTGTAGTCTATTCAACTTGAGGTGGACCATGACCTTGAAAAGGACATTGATGGTACCCTACAGAAAGCCAAGGTCATGTTGTTATCATATTTAAACTGACTATAGTAGGTAGAATTCATTCAATGCAAGTGACAACACATCAATTAAAGGTCCATGGCCCAATTGCTAATAGCCTTGTCCCCAGAAGTCCCCAGATTTTACCTGAAGTGGTCAACATTTTGGTATCAGAAGAAAGCTACTATTTTTCTCATTTACCTTGTGAAATCTTAGAGCCAAAGGACGTTTGGTTTGGAAGTTATAAGAGAAAATGTGCCCCATTTTCGTCGACCAATATTAATTTTACACAGTACTCTATGGGGCTTACAAAATCACGTCTCTAGCTCTCGCATCAAAACGGATTGAAATATCGGCGCAAAACTTTACAGTTAGGGTTTTGGAGTGAAGACCAATCTATCAAGATGAAAACTTCATATCCTTAAATCGGGCCATCCCCCTTTAATATGTATGGAAGAGAAGTGGTACAAGAAATTGGTCATGTTACAGTGAACAGCGTCTAGCGATTCTTAGTGGGATTTTAGAAACAATGTATAGATGTAACGCCAGGGTTTGGTTGGATTATAAACTCTTCACACTGACTTTGTCAACATTTATGAGATCTGAAAAGTGTCATGGGCCCAAACGTGAAGCCACAGGAATCTCCTGTTCATTGTGACTTGTTTGGGTGCAAAGTCACGATCTGGCCAATAGACAGGTTTATGTATTTACACACTGTCACTATCAGCAACATTATGTATTCAAAGCTTGCAGAATTTCACACTCCATTTTAAAGTGAAAATATTTTAGAAAGCAAAATGGTAAAGCTTGTAACCTGTGATTATCAGCTTTGTGTTGTTTCTTAAAACTATAGAATATTTTAGGTGGATATTAAAAAGGCAATCACGGAAAATGACTCAAAATTATTTTCAAATCAGATATGCATCATAATGAAACACGTATTAGAAACACTTCCCGGTAGTATGCTCTTTAATACACTACAAACGTTGTTGCTGTTTTACCTGCCAATTTCAAGCTAATGATTCTGATTGTGGTTTATTATTCTTGATGTGGCAACACTTTCTACCTTTCATTGCATAAAATAACCTCTCATGATCATATGTATTTCAATTGTGACTGAAACATCAGTTCTCTGGGTATTTTTTTAATTTTGTGTATTTCTTTGTATTTTGCAGATATCATCAGCAGTAACTACAGACAGGGACAGGACAATCGTAAGTTGATTAAAAAATAAGACCCATGCATTTATTGCTATCTTAAATAATAGACTTTAGGCTTTCGCGAGCTGATGCCCACTTTGTTTCAATGTTACAAGTATTTACAATATTTTAGTTTAATGGGTTTTTATTGGACAAGTGTAGAACTGGCCTCATTTTTAAAAAAATGTGTTTTTTTCACTTGACTTGTTTATTTGTTTGTTTTTTTTTAATTTTAGCTGCTTTGTTTCCAATATATATCAATACATATCTTGATTAAAATGAGAGAAACTGCTTTAAACTTGGGAACCTGTTAAACTTTATATTTATTGTTAATTTATTTCATCATTTTTACTCCTGCAATTGAGAGCTTGCCTAGGGAGATGAGACACTTGGTATGAAAGTGATAAATAAAGCATTGACTGGGTATTATGGGCAATAAGAGTCTCTAGCGATAAAATAAGGCCTCAAAACTGGAGGACCGTCAGTGTAGAAGCAGTTAAAAGGGGTTGTCTACTTATGATAGAGATGTAGGGATGAGGATAGTGGCGATGGTTAGAGGATGGCTGTTGATGGTGTTGTTGATAGGGACGATGGTGACATTGATGAAGAAATAGCATAAGATTAAAGTAGTGGTAGTAGATGGAGGCTAATGGTGGTGATGGTATAAAGATAATAATTACAGTGGGAAGAAATGAAAGGTTAGAATGCTGGTTGCATAATGATTATGACGATGTAAGGATGTTGGTGATGATGATGATGGTAGTTCTGGTGGTGGGTGATGACGATGAATGATGGTGATAGTGATGACGGCAATGACGACAGCAGGTAATAACAGCAATGATAATGGTGGTGATAGTCCCGGTCTTGTTACTTGCCCAACTTTCGTGCGTGCGTAGGATCACGAATAAAGCCCGATGTATACTCCACTATCGCTTCATCGCGCGATGCTGCGATGAAATTTTACATCGCAATACCGCGCGATAAAAGTCATGTATGCTCCGAGCGACAAATGTCTCATCTCGCGGAAGTTGTTGCTGTATTATTTTATTGACAACTAATGTTGCCAGTTGGCATTTTTCATAACAATTTAGAGAATCATCTACATAACATTCCGTATTTTGACGATAGAGCTCTGGATTTCCCGAATGAGATCCAGCAAACTAGAATAGACGAGCGATATTATTTACGATACTAGGTCAAAGTTATATTAAAATTTGTTATCCATGCCTGTTGATCAAGTAATATAGGACGGATATTGCCAATATGCATTTTGAATTCTTGGCAAATAATGTACATGTTCTGGACTATTTTGTATTGTTTTACCATTTAAGTTTCGCACATCTTCAAGGATTTTGCATGACTTTTATCATTGTTAAATGCCCAGTTTGATGACGACCAGTTAGTAGTCTACCTACATTTGTACATGGGGTTGGTCATACATGCAACATGTAGGATGCGGAGCTCAGAATAGAATCAGGTGGGTAAACAAAATATTTCGCACTAACCGCCAAAACATTCTTTACGATATCCTTAAAAATAATCATGCCTCATATGGGATCATACTATTTTTTCGCACTACATCCATAGCTTTTAATAATTGTCCATATAATGTATACTTCATTGGATGAGTATTGTTGTTGATTATCGGGCTGATAAGGAGATTTTTAAGAGCAGGTTCAGCTTGGTTTTCATGAGGTCATCACCCGACCTTGGTACCTAGAACAGCCAATCAGAGAATTTTCGCGGCCCCCCGACGCAGCGAATCCCGAGAGTTGAATTTTGTTCAAAATCCATCGTGCGATAGAAATTCTTTTGCCGAGGCAATGGGCAATAAAAAAGCGGGGTCAAGTTCCACGCAGCCCGCGATTATCGCAGACGCGACAGTGAGTATTACATAGGGCTTTAAGGCTTTGTTTCTGGTTTAAATCCCCATGCGTCAGTTTTGCAAAATTGTGTTTTTTGGTTGAAAGGTACTTTGTCTTGAAAGTTTGAAAAATTATGCAAATTGCAGGTGGGTGTGATTCTTAAGGATTTTCCTGATTTTTATTTTCCAAAAAATTTACGAAACTTTATTTATTTTTAGCCCGATTCTTAGCCATTTATAGAGTCAATTTTACGCGGTTTTTCAGGAGGTAATGTTTACCCAATCAGGATTTTTCCACCCCACATAAAACTCAATCACAAAAAAGAGTTTTTTATTATATAGACTATTTGCCCTTCGTGCGTGATTTATGTAAGAAGTACCAACCTTTCTCATGTTTTGATTCTCCGCGAATTGAACTTAACTGTTTACCAATGTTCATGGAACCTGTCTCCAAGGTCTGCATTAACCTTGGGTTGTTTGTAAGTAAAAGGTAAACATTGATCATGATCAACACACCTAAATTACATGTTCCTGTAGGAATAACGGTTTTATAAGTTATACAAAAATGTGTAAGACTCAATTAGGTTTTGGTCTCCTGAGATTTTGCTGTCTTGGAGAGGGAACATGTAGGGGGACTGAGATAAAATACAGCATGTGGTTATCAGACTGCTGTAAAATATTACACAGTCAGTGTGCAATCAAGGTACAGTGTGTTAAGATTGTAACTTTAAAGGTCATGGACCTGCTTTAACACTGAAGTGCCAAGGGGGGGGGGCTTGGTTCCAAGTACCCAAGATTGTTTTTTGGCGATTCTCACTCGTGTGAAAAAATATTTTCGAACTCTAATTTTTTTTGTAATTGGTAACTTATCGATGCGATTCTTCCCATAAAAAAAAAATTCTAAAATTCTTGCCCTGTTAATGAAGATAGGAAATTAGATTGGGTCCTAGGAACCCCACCCTTTAGGCACCAAGGGATTTGTGTGATTTTAAAAATAAAATTAGCAAACCCTGTTGCCAGAAATATTTTTCTCCTTATGTATGTTCATATGCATTGAAACAAAATTAATTACATAATCAGAAAAAATAAATTAACCCCTTATGTGCTGACAAAGAAGCCCCGATTCCATCATAGAGGCCTGCGCGGCCATTGCTGTACGAACCTATGGCAATACGACAGCCCCCACAAAAAATACAAGAAGTACAAAAATGGTAATGTTTGTGTTTTACTATATGTAATTGTACCTTTTAAGCAGAATAAACATCAAAATGATTTGCAAATGTGTATGCTGTGGAAGCAGGGTAGCAGAAAAATCATGCTGCTTTTATCGATTTTGACGCATTTCGAAAACAATGAATTTGCCCCAATTCCAGAAGATAATCAAACCGGAACTCATTTATATTGCACATGTGGCTTTGTCTTATGCCCCCTCAAGGTGGTATGAGTGTCTTGGAAATCCCTCGGGAAAGTGGTTTCCTTAGGGGGGGTTCCATGGAACCCCCCCTTAGTCACCAACGTGAGTGAGTGGAAAAACACCTTAGGCACTTAGTGTTAACACATAGTTATAATACCACCAAAAAAAAATGGTTTAATTCATAGTATGTATGGTATCAATGTAAAATCCTGAATTATGAAGCAGTAAGTGAGAAACCGTATATTTTGATAAAAATTGGGCATATTATCATGTGTTTTGGACAAGCGTTCAAAAGCAAATTCAAAAATGAAATGATTATCGCGTGGCCAAAGCGTGACCCAGAAGGTGAAGTCCGAGAGTCAGTTAGTAAAAACAAATCGCGATAGCAATACGCGTCATGATCGTATCGTGGAACGGACGTGCGCGTGGTCCAGTTTTCTTGCATACCGTACACAGTTGACTTCTCGGTGATATCGTTCGTACGGGGGTATCAGAGATGCATAAAGTTTCTTAATGGGCCTTAAAAATACGCAAAATGCGCTGTTGTATTGTCGACGGGTTGCACCAGCGGCGGACCGTTTATTTATTTATACCGACAAGGAGAATCAGAACAGAATAGCTTTAAGTTTTCAGACAAAGAAACCGACAAGGAGAGACCAGAGTGTGCGGTAAGCACACGCCCGGGAGCCCACGTGTGCATGAGCTTGTGTACAACTGTTACTCTGACGTCATTAAACGGGGTCTTCAAAATCAACTCCAGCATCTTCATACGCGTTCGCAAAAAGGAGAAGGCCTGTCAGTTGGGATTATTTATCTGAAATTGAAACAGTTCCCGATTTTCACTTAAAAATCGTGTTGCGATATGATGCAGGATACGTGTTGAGGTACGAAAATGTAAGAAAAAATTTTAAGAAATGTCTACTCAGTCCGGGTCATGGACCTTTAACATTAATTTTAATTCTTTGTATAAAAATACTGTATGGTTTATACATAGATATAGAGGCACTCTTTTGATTGGGTGCTTGAAAGCTAATTAACATATTGTCCAATAAACAAATCAGAGATACTGTAAGAATGGTGGTATGGTTTACACAAAGCTATAGAAGCACTATTTTGATTGGTTTCCAGAGAGCCATTCTCATGTTGTGCGGTAATGAGCCAATCAGGACAGGGCCAATCAAAGGGATGGGAGTTTCTCGCGGGTTGGGTTAAGAAGTCAGGTAGGATCCCCTGGAAGAGGGTTCCCTCATTTCACCATTAGAAAACAATTTCCCTAAAACTTATGCCTCTATTAAGAACATTTCTGACGTTGAATGTGTGTGTGACCTTTATGATTAGGGCCTATTGTGTATAAAAATATCAAGTCGGAGGGGGCACATGAAAATGATGGAAATTGTACATTGTATTCCAACTACTGACCCTTTAACCCTGGGAGATTCGGCATAGGTTATGACTAGGGCTGTGACTATTCCCGGGGACCCGGGTACCGCCCGTTTAGTCTACCCGGGACAGAATTTAGCGAGCGGGTTTTACCGAAAGTCACTTTTAAAAAAAAATAAGTTTTTAAAATTTACATTTCTTTAAACTCACGATTCACGAGTCTCACGAAAACAATATTACATCCTGAATGAAAAAAATATATCCATTAAGTATACCCAGAGTTGATGCAACGTTGATATTTATCGCTTGATGAAAAGTTGTTGCCGCTGTATTAACAGCAACATCGCCAATACAACATTTACTAGGCTACAGCACATTGCATATTTCTTGATGCCTCCACGACTCCCTTGATGGAAAAATTCCATTCACGCGTGGGGGGGGGGTTTTGTTGAGGTTTCGGCTAGTTAGTGTAAAGCTGTACTACGGGCTGTGTTTAGTCAATCTCAGCGATGTGTTCGCTGACCGGCGTGTGTCAAAGATCGGTTTTACGTTGTGATGGCGTTGAATGGCGTTTAGGATGAAATAAAGTTTAAATAAAAGTACACGATTTGTAGTAAATAAAGAGTTCTTTCTATGAATTTCATTAGAACAGTGTGTTTTCATTCGCGTTAACTCAAAAACATGAAATATTTGAAGGTAGGTATTGTCAGGGAGATTTTTTTTCTTCTAAACTGGGCCGAATTGTGCATCAGGGAGTTTACGGGTGGTGGTACCCGCGGGGTACTCGCCCGAACATCATAACGAGTACCGGGAACGTATTACCCGTTAGGTCACAGCACTAGTTATGACATGTAAGTCAGTGACTCTTGAGATGGCATTCCCAAATGATTGGGAAATAGCCATTCTAAAAAGCCACGACCCAAAGACAGGCAGGTTGGACTCGTTTGAAGACATTTTCATGCTGATTATTAAATATGGTCATAAAAAATTGGATACTTTGACAGGTTTTGGGGAAAAAAGAAAAAAAATTGTTGCTGTTTGATAAAAACATAATAGTCAAAAGGCAATGTGTGCGCGTCAACTGAAATTTTTGAAAATAATTCTTTTCTCGAAGTATCAGGTCAAAACCAAAACATTAGAAGGTGCTAGGATCATGATGTGCCACCTTTAACTTTTATTTGGTTACGGAGGCTAAATTATCCATAACATAGCAAGGGGGAAATGGACCAGATGATAAATATGTATGCAAAAGAGATTCAAGGGGGAATAGTGTACCTCTAACACTCCATGTCCTACAGCATACCACAACACTGAGTGAGAAAAATCACCAAGTCCCAGATGTAGTGATTGCAATCATCAAATGAAGACGCATATGGGCATGAAAGCGGGCCGGGCCAGCGACTCGGGGCCAACGACACCATCATATAGCGTTGTATCCCCAGTGATGGCTTGAGGGCCCTGGTTCGAGCTGACACAAGTTTTCCCACTTTTCTCCTTTCTCCCGCTATTCCTTCACTCCCAGAACATAGGCTAAAAATATATAGCGGACATTAGGTTAGAAATAGTATAGGTAGACAGTAGGTTAGAAATATATAGCGACATTAGGTTAGCAATATATAGGCGACATTAGTTAGAAATATATAGCGACATTAGGTTAGAAAATATATAGCGGACATTACGGTTAGAACGAATAGCGACATTAGGTTAGAAATATTATAGGAAAGTAGTTAGAAATATATAGGACATTAGGTAGAAATATATAGCGACATTAGGTTAGAAATCTATAGGACATTAGAGAGAAAAACTATAGCGGACATTAGGTTAGAATAGATAGCGACATTAGGTTAGGAAATATATAGCGACACATTAGGTTTGTTTAAGAAAATAGATAGCGACATTAGGTAGAAATAGATAGCGAAATTCGGTTACAAAATATATAGCAACATTAGTTAGAAATATATTAGGATATTAGTTAGAAATATATAGCGACATTAAGTTAGAAATATATAGAAACATTAGGTTGAAATATTTAAGCGACATCTAGGTTAGTTAGAAATATGTATAGCGACATTAGGTTAGACATATATAGCAACATTAGTTAGAAATATATGCGACATTAGGTTAGAAAAATAGCGACATTACGTTAAAATATTATCGCGACATTAGGTTGGAAAATTATATAGCGACATTGGTTAGAAATATATAGCGACATTAGGTTAGAAATATATAGCGACATTAGGTTAGAAATATATAGCGACAATAGGTTAGAAATATTATAGCGGACATAGGTTAGAAATTATTTATAGCAACATTAGTAGAAATATATAGCGGACCATAGGTTAGATAATAATAGCGGACATTAGGTTAGAAATATATAGCGACATTAGGTTAGGAAAATATAGCGGACATTAGGTAGAAAGTATATAGCGACATTAGGTAGTAGATATTATAGCGACAATTAGGTTAGAATTAAGAAATATATAAAAAAAAGCAACCATTAAAATTCTAGTGACATTAGGTTAGAAATAAGAGGCGACATTACGTTAGAAATATATATGCGAACATAGTTGTTAGAAATATATAGCGACATTAGGTAGAAATTTATATAGCGACATTAGGTTAGAAATATTATAGCAACATTAGTAAGAAATATATAGATTACATTAGGTTAGAAATATATAGCGGACTAGGTTAGAAATATTATAGCGACCTTAGGTTAGAAATATTATATCGACATGAGGTTAGAAATATATAGCGACATTAGGTTAGAATAGAAATATATTCGCGACATTAGGTTAGAAATATATAGCGGACATTAGGTTAGAAATATATAGTGACATTAGGTTAGAAATATATAGTGACATTAGGTTAGAAATATATAGCGGACATTAGGTTAGAAATATTATAGCGACATTAGTTAGAAATATATAGCGACATGTAGGTTAGAAATATTATAGCGAACATTAGGTTAGAAATATATAGCGACATTAGGTTAGAATAGTTAGCGACATTAGGTTAGAAATATATAGGGACCATTGGTTAGAAATACTATAGAAACATTTTAGTTAGAAATATATAGCGAATTAGGTTAGAAATATCTAGCGACCATTACGTTAGAAATATTGCGACATTAGGTTAGAATATATAGCGACAATTAGGTTAGAAATATTATATAGCGACATTAGGTTAGAAATATATACGAAATTAGGTTGAAATATATAGCGGGGGCCATTAGGTTAGCAATATATAGCGACATTAGGTTAGAAATATATGCACATAGGTTAGACATATATAGCGACCTTAGGTTAGAAAATAAGCGGACCTTAGGTTGGAATTAGGTTAGAAATATATAGCGACATTAGGTAGAAATAGTTATAGCGACATTAAGGTTAGAAATATTATAGCGACATTATGTTAGAAATATAAGCGACATTAGGTTAGAAATATATAGCAACATTAGAAAAAAATATACGCAAGTTAGAAATATATAGCGACATTAACGTTAGAAAATAGATAGCGACATTAGGTGGGAACTATATAGCGACATTAGGTTAGAAATATATAGCGGACATTAGGTTAGAAAATATATCGCAACATTAGTTAGAAATATATAGTACATCAGCGGTTAGAAATATTCTAGGACATTAGGTTAGAAATAAATAGCGACATTAGGTTAGAAATATATAGGACATTAGGTTAGAAGTTAGGAAATAATATAGCGAAATTAGGTTAGAAATATTATGCGACATTAGGTTAGAAAATATAGCGACATTAGGTTAGAAATAATAGAGTGACATTAGGTAGAATATCTAGGGACATTAGGTAGAAATATATAGGACATTAGGTTAGAAATAGTATAGCGGACATTAGGTTAGAAAATATAGCGACATTAGGTTAGAAATATATAGCGAATTAGGTTAGAAATATCTCGAGAGCATTAGGTTAGAACTAGAAATAATATAGCGACATTTAGGTTAGAAACTATATAGTGACATTTATGGTTAGAATTATAGTGACATGAGGTTAGAAATCTATAGTGACATTAGGGTAGAAAATATAGCAATAGGTTGAAATATATAGGAATTTGTTTCACTGGTCCTCATTCCTTTATGAGTCCGATCTGAGGATACAATTGGAACTTAAGGCATGAAGTACAACTCTATGGGCTACAGCCAAAAAGTGGAGACTTTTACCTTATCTGTGATGGAACTTCTAAACGGCTGCATAGGAGTCTAAGAATCTAAACTTAAGACCGTACTTTGTTTTCCAATTTCGAGTAATGTTATTGTAAAAGACCCAATAGTTGAATAATCAAGGACATTTATAACCAAAAGTTATAACCAATTGCGATTGGAAATACACAATTGCAATAATTATAATGGAAAAACTCGCAATCTGTACAGTCCCCAAAAAAATCACCATTTGTGCCAAGCGACACAAAGTCCTACACAAGTTTAAGTATGCCAAAAATTGGCTTGGTAACACTCACTTCAAATGACAGCATATTAATAATTCAGGCAACATGAATTCATGTTGTTTATCGGAGTAAGTAGCCAAGGTTACATGAAATTTGCAGCATATAAGCAAGCAGGATGGCATTGAACATAGGGTAGCGCTTGACTTGGGACATTGCCAACAGATCTCAAGTCTGCAGACTTTTATTGGTACTGAAGTATAGGTGAAGTATGCATATCGGATTGGCAAATTGGTGGTTGGGGTGTGCTGGTTGTGCCTGACTGTGAGCGTCGGTTTGAAGCTTTTTTTTATTGGAGGCAGCTGGGTTGGTGTTGTTAATGGGGCCACATGTTTTGCCCAAGTGGATCAGCATGATGGGTAGAATATCATATTTCGTCTTTAAAGCAAATATCGTAAACTTGTTTTCAAGAACATGAATTGGCAAATGTTCATCCTAGGATATCATAAAGGATGTCGCAAGTCAAGCCACAAGCAGTTTACTTTAAAACAAGTCACATAAAAAAGTGGCTGTTCATTTCACATAGCGCGTACCGAAGCCTTAATTAAGGATGACACGATTTAAGTACAAGTTTTCATTTGATAGAATGGCCTTCACCCAAAACAACCATCTGAAAGTTTACACAATATTTCAATCTTTTGATGTGAGATCTAAAATACATGATTCCGTTAATCCCAACGATGTCTAGATTGGCTCCACGAGTTATACACATGTTGCCTCACCAACCAGTCGTTCCCAAGTCTTTGGAGGAGAGCTACTATCATTGCACTCCCCAAAACAAACAAGTCGTCGAAAACCTAGACTACAAGCCCAATATCACTACTGGGGTGTCTCCTTCAAAAAACTCCTTGAAGGATGATCCTGGCTCGGCTGGATGGATGCCCGTCTCGAACCCCAGTTGTTCTGCCTGAAGAACAGCGGATTTCGCGTGGCCGGAAGCACTGTCCACCAGATTGTAAAAACTCACAAATGATATTGAGAAAAGCGCCGTAAGGGCAGGCGTAATCTTGGTGGACCTTACTGCAGCATACGAAACCGTGTGGCACCAGGGCCGACACTCAAGTTCTTCAGGACCATCCCGGATCGTCACCTTGTACACAATTCATATGTAAACATGCTTGCAAACCGTATCCTTAATCTCAAGACCAGTGATGGACAGAGTAGTCGCCGGCGTCGTCTGAGGAACGAG
Organism: Ophioderma brevispina; assembly: GCA_023653785.1. Taxonomy (NCBI): domain Eukaryota; kingdom Metazoa; phylum Echinodermata; class Ophiuroidea; order Amphilepidida; family Ophiodermatidae; genus Ophioderma; species Ophioderma brevispina. The sequence goes on from JAMKCH010005019.1 coordinate 38,130, forward strand.
TACCACAAGGATCGTACTGGCTCCTATGCGTTTAAACTTGTATATCAGCAACTTACCTCATACAACATCTAGACAATATCTAGACAATATGTCTACGGCGACGATCTTGCCCTCCTCCACTCGGACAGCAACTGGACAAGAAGTAGAAAGCACACTTACTAAAGACATGGCCCTACTTGCCGCATATCTGAAGACCTGGAGACTGAAGCTGAGTGAAGTCCAAGACACGCTACTGCCTTCACCTCAACAACCAAGAGGCTCATTAGTCAGCTTCAATCAACCTCAATGGAGCGCCTTCTGCCATTTACAATTTCCTACACCAACCTACCTGCGGAGTCAAGCTGACCGGAAGCTTACATACCGGCAGCACCTCGGTCCGTATGGCCAACTGTATCTTGAGAAAACTCCTTTTGTGCCGACTTGCTGGATCTTATGGGTGCCAGCCCAACACCCCTACGCACCAATGCCTTGGCTCTGGTCTTGTCTCGCAGCTGAAATGCTGCCCCAGCATGGTGCAAACAGAGCTCACACAAAAGAAGAAGCTGGGATACTGTCTCAATGAGACCTTGAGAACAATCACTGGCTGCCTCCGTCCAATTCCATCTGAATTCCTACCAGTGCTTTCAGGCCATTGACACTGCCAGCACTTCGGCGAGAGAAAACCAACACGCACAAAAACTAGTGAATAAGGCCCTGCGGACAACAAGCACCATGCTGCATAACACCCGTAAAAGAATCACACCCAACTCGGTAGACAGAGGACGCGACTCTCGCCGCCCTTTCGCCGACACGCCGCTAAACGCTACCTAAACTCTACAGTTCCCCATTCAACATTTAAAGACACTGGAATACTGACTAGCTTGATACTCCAAGATCAGACCAATTCACTCTCACACCTAAGACCAAAACTACCACCGCGGCAGCAGCAGTCTCCCACGCAAGGAATGGGTCACCTTTTAAACCGGATTCGCACAGGGTCGGTCGCTTCAAACAGCAATATGCACCGATGGGACTGCGGCCATCGCCAGCCTGCCCAAGTGCTCTCCCATCACAGACTGCGGATCACATTTCTCAATGAGTGAGTGCCCTACCTTTCCTTTCCCCCCGGTGGACATAGATTTCTCTCTAACCAACCAACCAACAGGGAGTTGGCTCCAACGCTTACAACATGTTTAGCGGCTGCCTCATACGCAAGAAGATAACAACTTAAAACATTTAAAAAAAAGTACTTTGTAAAATTACATATTGACTGACCAACGTGGGCACGTTTTCGCTCAAAAATCCAACCAAAACAGCCTTTATCCTGCAGATTTCACGGGGTGTGGGTAAATGAGAAAAAATAGTAGTTTTCTCAGTACCAAAATTTCGACCACTTCTGGTAAAATCTGGGGTCACCCGGGGGGGGAGGGATGAGATATAGCAAGAAGTACCATTGGCCCCAGGGGGGGGGTAGGACACGATCTGCTCGGATTGGGGTCATTGGGGATTTCCAAACGGTTTTAATTTGGGGAACGGCTACATGCATTTACTATGGCAGTCTCGGGTCCCTAAGCTCGAATTTAAAAAATCATCTCTCAAACCTATGGTTCAAAGATCCTTAGTAATATATGATAAATTAAGAATAAAAATTATTGGGACTTCAAAATGCGTGGGTTAGTGGATTTAACCCCGCAGTGCAAAAAAGTGTATTCAATAACGGTCATTTAGATTTAAATATTCGTGACCAGGCCTAACCCTTAGTCAGTCTGTGTGTAACCGTTCGTATGCGTTAAGAGGGCCCTCCTACCGTTACGTCGTTGAAAACAGATGCCCCGGAAGTTTTTTAAATTTGCTGTTGCTGTTAGGTTGGCATGTCCTACCCCCCATGAATGGCCCTTTAGAGGGGCCATAAAATTATAGGAGGTACATTTTAATTGGCTACCTCAAATGTTATATCATGTTATATCATGTAATGAGCCACAATCAGCGCTATTGTAAGAAAGGTGTTTGACCTTTGTTCTGTGCTCAGGTACTAGGTCAGTGGCTTTTAAAATAATCATTGCAAATTAAAAAAAAATACTAATAATTTTGGGTATGACTGATGTAAGAAAATAACAATTTAGCAAATGTAAATTGCAAAAGAGATCAAAGACCAGCACAATAAAAATATGTCACTTTTAAATTTAACTTTCATGATTTGAAATTGTTTTGAGGACAGAACAGATAAATCATGTGTGTCTGTGTATTATGGAATGGCCAAGCACTTGAGATGAGCAATATCGTTATGAATGATGGTCTGTGCTGATAATGCCTTAAATGCTGATATCGATTGTAGCGTGAAGCTTTTGATTGATTGTGTTTTTTTAAAGTTTGGTGACACTTATGCCAGAGGAGGAAAGAAAATTGTGAAAAATGCCAATAGGTTGGAATTTTTCACCCCATCACTTGAAGATAAACTGCTCTGTTGAAAAGTAGTTTTTGATACTGAACCTGGAATTTAGCTTGAAGTGTGTGTAATTGAGAATAACTCATCAAGAAAAAATGTGTTTTAGAAAACATTTTGACCAATTAAAAATAAATATGTGGTTAGCATCCCCTTCTGCTTTTTTTAGGTCGCTTCAATTTCCTTTTTATTTTTCAACATTTCAATCATAACTTTAGTTATGTAGGAGTTGAGATACTTTCCAGGGGGGTAGGACACGAACTGCTCGATTTGGGCATTTGGGATTTCCAAACGGTAATTTGGGGAACTGCTACATGTATTTACAATGGCAGTCCCTGTCGCAGTTACATTACAAAATCTCCTCTTAAACCTTAGTTCAATCAGAGAAGATGGTTCAATACATCTTAGTAATATCATGATAATTTTGGAATAAATTATTGACTTCAAAATCCGTCAGGGTTAGTGGATTAACCCCGCTGCAAAATAGTGTAATTTCCAATAACAGTCATTTAGATTTAAATATTTGTGAGAAGGCCTATCCTTCAGTCAAGTCTATGTGTGACTGTTCAATATGCGTAAGAGCTTGGCCTTGTTAATTGTTAGTCAGTGGGGCAATTTCCCTCCAAATTTTTCCCCTAGTCCTCACCCACCCCCATGGCCAGAAGCAAAATGACAGATTTTTGGCAAAAACAATTTTTATCCCCAAATCACCAAATTTTTGCAAAAAAATGATTTTTGTTCAAAATTGGGTAAGAATCTTCAAATTGTTTATGTTTTCCCTCCATAAAAAAATCAGTCTTCCCCCCAAAAAAATTTACTTCCCCCTGCTGCTACTGTTACTTTTGCTACTACACTACTATCACCACCAATTCACTGCTATTTCTACAACCACTACTACTATTGCTACAAAAACTTCTACTATTATTACTCACACTAACAGTACAAGTGCTTCGACAACAACCAGTAATGCTTTTGTTACATTCTAGCTCTACTCTAAATATTACTACTGGTAACATTAAAAACTTTACAGCAGTAGAACACAATTAGAATATACATACATACTATTTGAATCCAATTTTAACAAAACTTGCGAGCACAAATATTATCACAGCGAACACAATGAAGTTCGCCGATCATTACAACACAGCCGCTGAACCCTTTTACAAACCAACCAGCCCGTATGACCAATTTGAAAAAGTACAGCATGAATGAAGTATCCGAAGACGTTGAACTTGCCGACAAACCAGCAATTCAATGGCCTAGACTAATGAATAAAAGAATATCATACGCAGTCAGTTTTAAAATCAGATTTTTTGTAGATACATACAATGCGCGGCCTTCATTTTCCTACCTAGATTTTCAAGGAAATTTGACTGGTATTTTACATAGCTCTGTCTTGGGGAATGAGTGATGATCATATTGCATACAAGCGATATGTTTGAAGTGTATTTATAGATAGAATCACAAAATCCAATTTCTGTTTGTGTAAAATTGATGTATGCATTTGATGTGCTGATTTCTTCATAACCCTGAGGACAAGCACACCTCTTACAGCATCTCTGATTGGTTTATTACATATATAATATAACATTATACTCTTCTGATTAACCAATCAAAATAAACCTCTTATGTCTGTATTCACATCTGAACGTCCATGTCCCGATCGCCAATAGCCTCATTTTACAGAAGTGGTCAAAATACTGCCATCTGAAGAAAGTTACTATTTCTTCTGTGAAATCTTAGGTCTAAAAGGTGTTTGTTTTTTTGGTGTTATGAGCAGAAAAGTGCCCCATTTTGGTCGACCAATTTTAATTTAGCACATTCTACGGGTCTTAAAAAATGGTGTTTTTAGCACTAAAACAAAATAGATTGAAATGTCAGTGTCATTCAATCAAGATGAAAACTTTATAAAAATTAAATTGTGGCATCACCCTCTAAGCTAATACTTGTCTTGTCTTCAGTTGGCTAATTACATCACATAACCCAGGGCTGTCCCGGGGAGGTGACCCCCCCCCCCCCCCCCCCCATGAAGAGAATTCTGTTAGCTAAATTTGCCTTTTGTCGGCAAAACCGGTATTAAAGTAAAAAGATATAGTTGGACTATTTGAAGGAAATGAATTATTTTGTTACTGAATTTGTCATAAGTCTTAGACTTTGCTATGATTCTTTTCTATTTTCTCAAAAATGCACGTTACTGGCAAATGTTGACAATTAAATCTTATGAGCATTATGGTGCAGTCTAATTAAGAAGTAAAGGGTGATGTAGTGTTATTTATGGGTGAATAATGTTTCTGTGGTCAAATAATGGGCAAGATTGCATTTTTTTTTGCCCATTCAAAATTTTCTAGCTGAGGATACATTATGAGTTCATTTATTTGAGACTGAAAACCATTTTTCTATTACCACAAAGTAATCAGATTTAATCAGAAAATTCAGTTTTCCAGTTCAAATACGACATTATTATAATTAAGGTGGTGCTCATGAAGCATACTCACTGAGTAAAGGACTGTGCATATTGCTGAAAATGACAGGGGCGTAACCAGACCTGAGCCTCCTGGGGGGCAAGACTTAAGAAGTTTTCTCAATAGAGGGGGCACCAATTTTTCTGGTTCGCCGGGTAGACCCATATTTTTTCCAGTCGGTTCGAAATTCTGAAGGGAGTGGGGCGACTTACTGCGTCGGCCTGGGCGCGGCGCCCGCACACTCATTATTCCCTTCTCCTTCCCTTTTCCCTTCTCTTTCTCTCCCTCCTTTTCTTTTCTTTCCTTTTCTTTCTCCCTCTCCTTCCCCTTCTTTTCTCCCGTTCTCATCCACATTTTTCGCTTCTCTGCCCCCCCCCCATTGGAAAATGAGGCACAGAAAACTGTAAAACATTATTTTTAAGGTGTTATGCTGCATAGCGATTCCAATGCAGTCGCGTCCCCTTATTACAAAATGACGGACTTTAAACTAACCATTCAGAGTGCTGCATTTACAATAATGGGCAGTAGAGGTAATAGACCTTGCTATTATTTTGCAGTAGTGACTGCACAGATTTTTTGAGGTTATTATTTTGAGTCACTTATTTAAGAATCACTATTTTATTGCAAAATCAATTTTGCCCTGAAATTGTTTAAAATTTGATTTTTCAATGCATTTTTTTTATTCCTTGTGAATAATTGACCAATCCATGAGAGATTTTTCAGTACCAATCTTGACAGTACATACACATGCATTGTTAAATGTAGGAGTTGCGCCAGAATAAATGTTTATTCGCACAGCTACGCGGCACACAGAGGTTATTCATGTGCGTTAAATTGTACTCACAGAGATCATAAAATATCAGTAACTGCCGCTTTACTTACTGACCAATCGATCTGATTGGATTGTACTAATGCGCAGGTTATGAATTAATGATAATACAAACTATTTGATAATGACAAAAGATACCGGTTATTTTTCTATGCCATTGAACATACTATGAAGCATATTTTCACTATCTGTAAGAAAACTTGCTTTGTAGTGTTATGACGTCTCGTGGACGCCCAAGGTCAGAAATACCTTTCAAACACAAATAAATGAGCCTTGTGCACAAGTGATCTAAATTTTATAAAATAAACAGTTTTAATGATCTTTACTTGATTTGGTTCAAGAATTTGGTATGTCCAAAACAAAATTACATAAAATCAAAATTTACACAATTACACAGAATTTAACACTTTGATACCTAGTGTCCAAAAGCAGCGTTGCAGTTAAAAAAAAAAAAAAAAAAAAGAGATTTTTCAGTACCAATCTTGACAGTACATACACATGCATTGTTAAATGTAGGAGTTGCGCCAGAATAAATGTTTATTCGCACAGCTACGCGGCACACAGAGGTTATTCATGTGCATTAAATTGTACTCACAGAGATCATAAAATATCAGTAACTGCCGCTTTACTTACTGACCAATCGATCTGATTGGATTGTACTAATGCGCAGGTTATAAATTAATGATAACACAAACTATTTGATAATGACAAAAGATACCGGTTATTTTTCTATGCCATTGAACATACTATGAAGCATATTTTCACTATCTGTAAGAAAACTTGCTTTGTAGTAGTTTCCTACAAGACAATCTACTGATCTCCAGAAACTGTCGGTAGGTTTAGCAGAAGAAATTTCATCCAAAGCATTCAGATATTAACATGATGGAGATTGGGGAAGGGGAATTTTACCCACTTACAGTCAAGCCTGCCCTTCCCCTCTCCCCCCAAAAAACAGCCAATAATTTTGTAAAAATTCCTACTTTAAGGACAAAATTGCACACTTCGTAAATTATAAAATACATTTCATCGTGTGAGTGCAAGATGGTCGTAAGTGCAATAGCTGCCATTTGATACATCTGTGTACTGCCATGTATTAGGATAACTCAATTTCTCTTTCAGTGGCTCTTGAAATGGTTCTTCAGGCAATACAGTCACCTGAAGAACCATTTCAAAAACCACTGACCATAGACTTGGCATAGTATAGTAATATGTTTGATGGGAATTTCTGACAAATGGCAGCTATTGCACTTACAACTTTTATTGTGAAGGCAGATGACATGTGTTCCAAGGAATTATTTATTTTAATTTTCTGGCATCACCAATGCACAGTTTCTCACCCATATTTGGATAAATTTATGTGAAGTAAAAGTTAATTGCCAAAATCACTCTTGAAATGAACTTGGTTACAATTCAGAGGGTTACAATTAGACCAATGATGCATTGGCTAGCAGCCAATGTTATTTTGCAAATTTCTTGTGGTGGTAAAATTACCCCAAGTGCACTTGGAGATTCCATCCAAGTAACACATTCAAAACACAGCAAATCAAGGTGGCTAATTAACAGGTAACAGGTACCTTCATACTGAGTATCGGCCGATCCACTGACCCGATCTGGTGATTTGCCCGATATATTAAAGATTGACGAACCCTAGTGAGCACTTGTAGGAGTTGCACTGGTGGTTCCAATTTTTAAACTTAGGAAAGGGCGATGATGATTATAATTAATAAATTTGTGTGTTCCACATTTGCTAAAAGTTTTGATGAGGAATTTCGGAGGATAAGGTTAACTTTTGAGCAACTCTTGTCTCCTGTTTCTACTCAAAAACTAGTAACATACCCAATATACTTTGTCCCTTGCTTCCTTCAACGCATCGGCTGAGAATCGGCAGGCTCTAATATATATTTAGCAAAATTGATCCCCGATCTGATGTCCGATACAAAAATCGGTTAATTTCTAATCACTGACATGCAAAACCACTATTTTCATGTTTTCTATTCAAAGTAATTATGCACGCGCTGAGATGGTATCGTGTCATGCGTCATTCTAGGGTTCGTAATGGAAATGTTTGAAAGAACATTAAACTCTGTAAATACGATATATTTCTGAGAATTGTGGTTTTTTAACGCCACATTTTGCTTGTGTTAATCAGTGGCTGGTGCCCAATGACTTTTGCAAGTTATTGAAGGAATAATGGGTAGAAGGGAACCTCCAAATTGTGGGGTATCTTGTTCAGCAGGCTTGAATTAGATGAAGAGTGTTGTTACACAAGTATTGTATTTTGGTTTTTTAAAACCCCTTAGGTCAACTTTCTTACAGTGTCTTTGATTGGCTCAGTCCTTGATATAGCATGATATAACCACTGAGTAACCAATCAAAATAGACCTTCTATATATCTCTACAAATCTTGAAATTTGTCTTACTATATGTCTTATTTTCTAAATACATCATATATCTCTATTTATAACCAATAAAATCTGCCCACCTCAGGGGGTTAGTGTGAGACAAGACTAGAATCACTGCATCGGTTTGTGGATAGTACACCGTATGGAATATTAACATTCCTGTGTCTAGCAACAACTTCTATCAATATTCCCCATCCATCCAAGTGTACCAAAATAAATAAATAGCAGAAAAAATGGGGGTGGGTACTGCATAACTCAACTAGCGAGATGAAATCAGGTGCAGCCAAAAAGGGCCGTAACGTTAATGGCTGCTGGATGTGCAAGGCATGAAAGATGTGAGAGGAAAGATGCCTTGTATTAAGTCATCCTTCAATCATTGGCAGATTTGTAGTCCTAATTGGCTGAATGTAATTAGATGCGCCTGGCAGGCAGTACTGCCCCGCCCACATTTTGCATATATGGCTAATATGGTGAACAATTCTGTGTTGTAATTGATGGATGCTTCAATCATTGGCAGATTTGTAGTCCTAATTGGCTGAATGTAATTAGATGCGCCTGGGAGGCAGGACTATCCCGCCCACGTTTTGCATATATGGCTAATATAGTGAACAATTGTGTTTTGTGATTGATGGATGAATCAGGATGCATGCATATTTCCTGTTCAATTTTGTGTTTGACTCTACTGATTAAAGCAAATGCTGTGATGGTGCTAAGGCCTAAAAAAAAATTGTTTGATTGGCGTAACCTGACCGACCCTATTTTTACTGCCGACCCTAAATGTTTTTATTTTTTTGTGTGTGCAAAAAATGTTCATGAAAACGCTGAAATGCAAAAACAGGAATTTAATGACGTCATACTTCGGTACTCTAAAGGATTGCAGGACATTCAAAATGACAAATAAAACAGATGTGTTACAAAAAACGTGAAGATGTGCCATTTGTTTTTGTATGTATGTCATATATTGTGTGTTCTGGTATGTGAAACATACAAAAAAAAAAAAAAAAAAAAAAAAAAAAAAAAAAAAAAAAAAAAAAAAAAAAAAAAAAAAAAAAAAAAAAAAAAAAAAAAAAAAAAAAAAAAAAAAAAAAAAAAAAAATCCGACCTACCTACCCTATTTTTTTTCTCTGTTACGCCAATCAAACAATTTTTTTTTAGGCCTAATGCACAAAAGGGGCTGTTATATAAAGGTGATCATACAGTCAGCACTCAAAGGAAGTAGATAGAAGGAAGGACCAAAGAATAGGAAGAAGGGTGGATGTATTTCCTCTGCAAAGGTTCCCATGCCCCATCACTTTATGAAATAAAGGTTTAACAAATAACCTTTTTGTTCCTTGTACAGAACCTTTCTAAAGAAATAGCTCTACAAAGAATGCAAGTTCTAAAGAACCATTTTTAGTTTTACGGAACTTTTACAGAATAGTTTGAATCTTTTTGGTTCAAGAACCATTGTAATTGCATGGGTTCTTGAGCAAAAAAATTCCAAATTTTTCCTAGAGGGTTCTACAGTAATGTGAGAGGGTTTGTTAGAGAATAGCTGTAAAACGAAATGCTTCTTTAAAGAACTGAAAGGGTTTTTTTGAGCTGAGAACCATTTTGAGTGAGGATTCCATATATAGAGGACAAAAAGGTTCTAAGTCGAACCTTTATCATTTTTGAGTGACTAATGCTTAAGTCAATTGTTATCTGTAGATCCTTAGATGGCTGACAAGCACCCATTAATTCAGTGAGTAGTCTTTTGAAATGCGCACTGATTAGGTCAACTCGTTTTTGCACAGATCTTTTGTAAAGGTCATTGCATAGTGTCATGCCGCTTGCCGCTCAGCGGAAAGCCGCTTGGTGGTCGCCGCTTGCAGGATTGAGCTATTATAGTCAAGCGGCGCTATCGCTTGAACTACGTCATCGAGCGGCACCGCTCTAAAGTTGAACTCAAGTCAACTCAATGCGATTTGCCGCTTTGGGAAAAGCGGCAGCCCGAGCGGCAGGGAGATCGATTTATCGGCTTGACGCTTTGCCGCTTGTGTCACCGCTAGCGATTCTGACATTCTTGCGTAGTGACGTAAATTTCATCATCAGAGCGGCAAAGCGGTAAGCGGCATGACACTATGTAATTACCTTTACATCTTATTGTCATTGCTGGATAATACCACACTTCAAGGTGACCTACAGTCATATGTGGTCAGCCAAAAGGGAAGAAAAGATAGTGCTAAATATTTGGAATAAATTATGTATGGGGTGGGAATGGTATTGAATCAAATAGTGAGCTATGGAGAGTCCTGTCTTGGATAAATGGCTAATATAGTGAACAATTGTGTTTTGTGATTGATGGATGAATCAGGATGCATGCATATTTCCTGTTCAATTTTGTGTTTGACTCTACTGATTAAAGCAAATGCTGTGATGGTGCTAAGGCCTAAAAAAAAATTGTTTGATTGGCGTAACCTGACCGACCCTATTTTTACTGCCGACCCTAAATGTTTTTATTTTTTTGTGTGTGCAAAAAATGTTCATGAAAACGCTGAAATGCAAAAACAGGAATTTAATGACGTCATACTTCGGTACTCTAAAGGATTGCAGGACATTCAAAATGACAAATAAAACAGATGTGTTACAAAAAACGTGAAGATGTGCCATTTGTTTTTGTATGTATGTCATATATTGTGTGTTCTGGTATGTGAAACATACAAAAAAAAAAAAAAAAAAAAAAAAAAAAAAAAAAAAAAAAAAAAAAAAAAAAAAAAAAAAAAAAAAAAAAAAAAAAAAAAAAAAAAAAAAAAAAAAAAAAAAAAAAAATCCGACCTACCTACCCTATTTTTTTTCTCTGTTACGCCAATCAAACAATTTTTTTTTAGGCCTAATGCACAAAAGGGGCTGTTATATAAAGGTGATCATACAGTCAGCACTCAAAGGAAGTAGATAGAAGGAAGGACCAAAGAATAGGAAGAAGGGTGGATGTATTTCCTCTGCAAAGGTTCCCATGCCCCATCACTTTATGAAATAAAGGTTTAACAAATAACCTTTTTGTTCCTTGTACAGAACCTTTCTAAAGAAATAGCTCTACAAAGAATGCAAGTTCTAAAGAACCATTTTTAGTTTTACGGAACTTTTACAGAATAGTTTGAATCTTTTTGGTTCAAGAACCATTGTAATTGCATGGGTTCTTGAGCAAAAAAATTCCAAATTTTTCCTAGAGGGTTCTACAGTAATGTGAGAGGGTTTGTTAGAGAATAGCTGTAAAACGAAATGCTTCTTTAAAGAACTGAAAGGGTTTTTTTGAGCTGAGAACCATTTTGAGTGAGGATTCCATATATAGAGGACAAAAAGGTTCTAAGTCGAACCTTTATCATTTTTGAGTGACTAATGCTTAAGTCAATTGTTATCTGTAGATCCTTAGATGGCTGACAAGCACCCATTAATTCAGTGAGTAGTCTTTTTGAAATGCGCACTGATTAGGTCAACTCGTTTTTGCACAGATCTTTTGTAAAGGTCATTGCATAGTGTCATGCCGCTTGCCGCTCAGCGGAAAGCCGCTTGGTGGTCGCCGCTTGCAGGATTGAGCTATTATAGTCAAGCGGCGCTATCGCTTGAACTACGTCATCGAGCGGCACCGCTCTAAAGTTGAACTCAAGTCAACTCAATGCGATTTGCCGCTTTGGGAAAAGCGGCAGCCCGAGCGGCAGGGAGATCGATTTATCGGCTTGACGCTTTGCCGCTTGTGTCACCGCTAGCGATTCTGACATTCTTGCGTAGTGACGTAAATTTCATCATCAGAGCGGCAAAGCGGTAAGCGGCATGACACTATGTAATTACCTTTACATCTTATTGTCATTGCTGGATAATACCACACTTCAAGGTGACCTACAGTCATATGTGGTCAGCCAAAAGGGAAGAAAAGATAGTGCTAAATATTTGGAATAAATTATGTATGGGGTGGGAATGGTATTGAATCAAATAGTGAGCTATGGAGAGTCCTGTCTTGGATAAAAAATTATGAGTGAAGCCTATTGTTTGTGTTGCCTGCCTTAAGACAGGAAGATAACATAGAGATCACTTTGTCCACTGTTGTAGTGTGTTGATGTTTGTTAAAGCAATATTAGCACATTTTTTGAAGAGCGCCCCCAATTTAAAAAAAAAATATTTTTTTACACGGTTGCATTGGTAACTGGCTAGTAAACTATGCCTGTGAATGGTTAAGCTCTACAATGTCTATGTGTTGCAAACGAAGGAATTTTGTAACTCGAATAATTAATATCGGGATCCCCGATAATAATTCAACGACTGCTGGAAACGGCCTTCCAATATGAAATAGCCGGGAAATAGCGCCATGTACGTATCTACGCTCATCTATTAGTTGTTTTATTGGTTCAGGCAAGTCAAGTTAGAGGTCATTTTCTTGAGGTGGCACTATTTCATCATGGACGGACATAAACTTAGCATTTCCAGCTCTGCCGTTAAGTACAATCTAGGACCCCAATTCTAATTACAAAAATCGCTCATTTTATGATATATACGCATTTTTTAGCATTCTCGTTCGCAGGTGTAGTTTTCTAGACAATTACCAACATAGCTGTGCAAAAATATCAAATTTTGAAAATTGGGGGCGCTCTTCAAAAAATATTGCTTTAATGTACTTTGTTGTTGATGTAGTCTGTTGTTGTGAAAAAGGGTTAATATTTGCCTTTAATATCTGCATACTTGAATGGATTAAACCAAATTTGAATCATAGGTGCAATGTGGGATCCTGCATTTGTTGTTGAGGTCAAAGGTCACATACCAAGATCAAAGGTCATATGAGGTCAAGTTGTAAGATAGGCTGAAAATGTAATTGACCTGAATTGAAAAGTTGAAGTTCAATTGGAACCGAACTTGGTTTATGGGTATTACATGCAAACCCTCATTTGTTTATGAGTTCAAAAGTCACATGTCAAGGTCAAAGGTCATATGAATCCTATCATTCACAAACCGCGATGGCAGGTGACACAAACAGTCTGAGGACCGTGCTGTTTTTTAATGGAGTTAAAACATGGAACAAGGCTGTAAGGAAATTTCCAGAATTCCAGAAATTTTGCCATAATAATAATAAAAAAAAAAATTCTGGACTTGGATGATGCTATTTCAGCATAAAAAACATATCCCACGTTTTTGTAAGGGGTATACCCCTTTAACTCCTTTTGTAGTTTAGATTCCACCATAAATGTTCAGTGTTGCGCACAAGTGCTTGGCCACTGGGCCAAGCAGGGGGGGTAGGACATGCCAACCTAACAGCAACAGCAAATTCAAAACGGCATCAACTTCCGGGTGCTAGTCTGTTTCAAAGACTTAACGGTAGGAGGGTGCTCTTACGCATATCGAACGGTTACACACAGACTTGACTAAAGACTAGGCCTGGTCACGAATATTTAAATCTAAATGACCGTTATTGGAAATTACACTATTTTGCAGCGGGGTTAATCCACTTACCCCTACGGATTTTGAAGCCAATAATTTTTTCTTAATTTATCATGATATTACTAAGATCTTTTGAACAAAGGTTTAAGAGATGATTTTTTAATGTCACTGGGAAACATATCCCACGTTTTTGTAAGGGGTATACCCCTTTAACTCCTTTTGTAGTTTAGATTCCACCATAAATGTTCAGTGTTGCGCACAAGTGCTTGGCCACTGGGCCAAGGGCCAATTGACGGTTTTACCATTCACCAGAATATATTGCAAAAGTTACCAGTTTTCGAGCAAGCTTTGACTCCCACTGCTGCAGCAATTCCTGAGTTTCCCCCTGTTGCAGGAGATTCCAAGGTCACTGGGAAACCATCAAAATTTACAATATATTTTGTAGAATAGGAAAATTGCCAGTGGATCAATTTGCATTAGATCTGGTTTCAACCTTTTATAAGTTTGTTGGCATTTTTTGGAAAATTACAAAAATACCCTATAGCAAGGTGAAACTAATTGTGGAAATGTACTGAAATTGCACAATGATGGTTGGTATTTAAACAAAGTTGTTGTTTTTTTAGTTTTGGTCATTCATTAAGGGATTACATGCTTGATGGAATAAAGCTCTATAATCCCTCCTTGGAGGGTCCTCAAGTTCTTATTTGATAGAGACGTGCCTCCAAGAGTCTGGAAGTAGGACCCATAGACCAATTCTTGCCAGAAAAAGGACCTATAGCTATACCAGAGATGCAGATTTGGGGCCAAATTTAACACAAATTTGCCATTTTTTTCCTCAAAATTTTGACTTTTTTAAAGCAAATTTAGTAATTTTTGGCTTCAGATTGAGGAAATTAGATTAATTTTCCAACAAATTGAATTTTTTTATACCAAAATTGGTATGGAAATTGGAAAAAGGGACCCATGTTAGTCTGCAGTACATCCCTGTATAGTCACTTGTGTCAAGTCCCCCTCCCCACCCCAGGGGTACTCATCTCAAAACCCACTAAAATAGGTTTTACAACTTGAACATATCAGCTTTGAAAGGGGTTAATATTCACTTGGTTGGTTTAGTGTCCAACCCAATCTAAATTACATATCCAATCATCACAGGAGAATTATCATCGTTCAGGCTGATTGATAGTCAGGACCAAGATTGGCCTTGATTTTTTTGCAGTTGACTGATTTTGCTATAAGGCAGCCATCGCATTTACATCCTCTGAATTGGAATTCCCCTGATGAACTGATTGGTTCAATTTCACATGCAATGTTTCACCAATTCTATAACATTCTTCACATTTTGTTAAATATTGAAATGATGATGACTCAGGAAATAAGACACTTGTTGAATTTGAGCGTGAAATTTGCTTAAAAGGCATTACAGTCATGTATCAAATCAGGAAAAAAATCAGGAAAATTGTATGAGAAACCGCTTCGTTTCACAGCCAGCTTGCTCCACAACACACCTGCAGTTGTCTCATCGGCATCTTGTTTGTGCAATAGAATTGGTAGGAAATTCTAATGTAAATAACTGGTAGTTATCGACATTAGCAGAGTTGATGCTTCAAATCATCTGCCGAATCGTCTCGTTGTGAACACCTCTTTCTAACCCTGATCCACCTGGATATTAAAGATCAGATAAAGTGTCAATTGGAGTGGTTAAGTTGTTATTTCAGGTACTTTGATTGGCAGTGACCTAGATCGGATAAAGGGACACTTTATTAGGGGAGTTGAAAATAGTTTAAATCACTAGTGTCTTAAGTGTAGTGCTATGGTGAGCCTCAGAGAAGATGACTCTGTTGGCCAATGATGCATTTCACCATGCGTGCAAGAACCTTTTTGTTTTGTCATATTTTTCTGAAATCAAATATTTAACTATATGATTATAATAATAATAATAATGAAAGATGATTCTAAAAGCATTTTTGTCGCATACAAAAAATAATTCATCCAAAAGACCGACCTAATGGCTGGAATTCTCAAAAGGAGATCCTGTTATTGTGAACTTTCATAGTATGTTGAAAGGAAAAAAGGTCCACTCATGTAGGACTAACCCTGGTTTAAACCTGAGTCTAAAGTTAGACTCCATTTGAGAATATCAGCCAATAAGGTTAGAATGTTGCAATTTGTTTCATGGTCATTTTA
Source organism: Ophioderma brevispina (assembly GCA_023653785.1). Classification (NCBI taxonomy): domain Eukaryota; kingdom Metazoa; phylum Echinodermata; class Ophiuroidea; order Amphilepidida; family Ophiodermatidae; genus Ophioderma; species Ophioderma brevispina. Next base: position 53,814 of record JAMKCH010005019.1, read on the forward strand.
GACATCAATGCGAAGCTTTGGAGTAAATAACCCAAAATGCCGAGACGTAATAGCAGCTATAATACTAACAATAATGACCTTACGGGTTCATTGGACTGGCCAATTGGCCAGTGCTCTCTACTAAAGGCAGAGAAAGAGAAATAAAATACAGGCCGAGTGCAGCAGGGACCGAGACACAAGCCGTAAACGCTATTTTCTTTTGCTGAAAGCAGAGTTATTGAAAAGCACTTAGGATCAGCTGATCTGTTGTGCTGTAGTTATTGGCGACGTCTGTCGTGAGTGGTATATAGCGTAGTGTGAGGTATGACAGCAGTCTTTCCTATCTTGCTAGAAATATACTACAAGTCCTGCCTCTTAGCGGACAAGACAATGGGACACAATGAAGTGGGAGGGCCGGATGTGCATCATAAGAATGTAGATAAAGGAGAGAATTTACCATGATTGGAATGAAAACATTGTTATGTACTGGACTTAATGAGTGAAGTAACTGATTTAGGTTGGACACTTATCAGTCATTGTGTGTTCAGAGGATGACCTAAAGCAATTCCATTGTATTGCACTCTATGTATACTGTGTTACAATTCCCATATCAAAAGTACAAGAAGAGGGTTAACATTGTTTAATGGAACATACTATTCGCTACACTCCTTGAACACTTGGGTGGGCATTATTTGAAAAGAGAGGTTCCGTTACATAACATGTAAGATTGAGATAGTGTCAATGGCTTGTGCTCTTGGAGCAGGTCAGCAGTGGGGGGGGGGAGTGGCATGAATGGGGGGACATTTTCCCCCGAATTTTTTTCTTGCCCCTGGCCGAAAGAAAAATAACAGATTTTTTGCAAAAATCAGCAATTTGGAGCCAAAAATCACCAAAATTTTGATTTTGGGCAAAAATTTGTTAAAAATCGCCAATATTTTTATATCCCCCCAAAAAAAATCACTTTCCCCATCCCCTGCCCCCCCCCAAAAAAAGAGGTCTGGTGTCGTCACTGGACCCTAAATGTGAATCCTAGCCATAAGCTTCCAGTGACTATACCATAAGCCTGTGGAGAAGAGACCCAGACAGTTGGTTGTGTGCCCTGTACATATGTCTCCCTGCCTTGTCAATCACTATTTTGTTTGTTTTGAAGATGTGTATTTGCCCTGCATAATCTTCAACTGTTAAAAGATGAGATTCTGGAGCGATTGTACATGATGATCCTCAGCTATGCAAAGTTCCTTTGAGCAATGAGGGTGCTATTACATGTCCCGGTTGTTATGCCAACCGCAGCTTTCTGTAAAGGACATGCATAATACATCCAAACAAATTTAAACAAATTTGTGCTGAGGTCTTTCCTTGGTTAGTTGTCAAACTAATAATCATTTATGTTGTGTTTGAGACTAAAAAACAAAATATATAGAGGCTAAATGAACTAAATGAGGAGAGCAAATTCTAAATTTAATCAAATTTTGTTATAGAATCAAATCCAGAATTTAGTACCTGATTGAATGGGAATTGAATTAGAGACCTCCATCACTAAAGTCAAATAACCCTGACTACTGGGCCATTTATGAAAATAGAATTTCCTTTTGTGCTTTTCTAGTTTGTTGAAATGTGGGTTGACCTCAATTTCCACTTCATTCACATCGCAAACAACCCTTCCCTATAGTTTCAGTTCCCAAGTACTTCACTTAATTTGTCAAAATCTGGACCTTTTATTATTACTCTATGAACAATCCGTAACTAAGCTAAGGACCTTATTTTATCCAAATTATTAGAGCCAATAAATCCTATATCTCAATACTAAAACCATATAATTAGAAGATCCAAATCAGAGAAAAACAGTTGCAAGTCCAGACCATGATTCATATTCATGAATCCTAATCCAAAGTAGAAATTAAAATCCTAATCCTGTTATTGTAACCATGAACATCACTTGACCCTCCAAATCATAATTTTTCCCTAATCCTACAACTTTTGTAAGAAAAAGAAAACAACAAAAGAAAACATCAAATGTTTTGTATATGATGCTAATATCACAAAACCTTCAGGATGCTCCGACTCTGTGCTCCCATCAGACCGGTAATTTGGGACCCCATAACAGTGCACTCCTCTCTTAGCAACCCCCGTTTAAGATTCCCCAGCATTGTTCCATTACTGGACTCATATGTCCATGCTCTAAATGATTTTTATCTCCGAGTAGATGCTAGTCATGCTCAAAAAATATCCAGTACAGTCAGATGATATGAAGACATGCATGCAAGCAAGCAAGCAGGCTTTATCCCCCTTTCACATTGGTCGGTCCTCTTTCCTTCCTTACTCCCATCATATCTGCTTCAGTCACTTACGAGATGTAGATTTGAAAATGTTGCTAAAGGAATTTTAGCAGCTTAAGCAAAGAAGCGAGAGAGGAATTCCTCACGCTCAATTTGCAAAGGCCACATTATGTCCATTTCTGTGGGCATGACAGATTATGTATCACATGACAGATTTAGCACAGGCATCACCCGCCAGTGTATTTCTATCACATTGCAAAGCAAAGTGTTGCCAGGACCAGGTGTTTGGCGCAGTAGTGTAGCAGATAATACCCGTGCTATATTGGGTGATGAGGACAGGCAATGTTATTTCTATCCATTTTGGATAAATGGAGGGCCTTCTGGGTTTGCTATGCTCATCAATGTGGGGATAATATGGCCAATGCACTCCTGGTTAACAAGGACAGCCTCTGGGATGTGTTCCATCATGTTTTACCCTATATTTGTTTATCCAATTAAATTGGTGTTTTTTCTAGGTCTTGTGTACCATTTCTTGTTCACCTTTTTGTCATTCACTGTGTCAAATAGTTTGAGTTTTAAGAGTTTCTGTGTCTATGCTGTGTGTCAGTGTTGATCTATAGGAGGACATCAGTGTTGAGAGAACTTTGCATTTGTTAAATTCAGCTCATTGAATGTAAAATCCATAAATCCGGGGTTCATAGCATGTGATGTAACTCAAGGATCATAGTTATACTTTGATTCTTGTCAGGTAAGAATATGCCAAAATTGAAAGCTCCTCAAATTTACAAATATTAATCCCGAGAACCAATGTTTGTTATTTTTTAAAACCAAATTTTAACCAATCAGATTTTAGATATATTATCCAAATGATCAATTTTTAAGCCAATATTTACATGTTTTATCTATAGTGTGGGCTAAATTATACCAAAATTGGGTGTGAAAAGTGGAACCTGTTATTGTGTTTGAAACCAAAACTTCAAAGCAACTTCAATCTTGAATTTGGTCCACATCAACACATATCGTGGTAAACCTCTCATCCCCTTCTTAGACCTTCATGCACTATACATGGGTCCCCAGCACATAAAAGCATCTCACTGTTATTATAGATTTGTTCAGTTTTCTAAAAATCTACAGCAAATTTCTGGCAAGTCGTATATAATATGGTTTCATAGGAAATGCTTGAAGGAAATCGGAAATTGCATTTCTATATGTCAGTGATGTCGAATAGGCCAAATATAAAAAAAAAAATGTTGTTTAGAACCACATTACTCAATGTTCACAAGGAAAGCAATGTATGTGCATGTGCATTTTAATTTTGAGATTCCTGTACTTATTGTCAGAAATTTGGTAAGATATTTTGAGAAAATGGAGTAAAATTAAATGGTGATTTTGCAATGGTCATGAAAATGCTTTATTTCAACATTTTTGCAAAACAAAGGAAAGAATGTTGGCATTAATTGCCTGCAAAACATAGAGAGGTAAATAAAGGTACTGGATACATTTATTGATGACTACAGTGCTGCATTGGCTCATCAACAGTACTCGGGGAACATGAGGCTAAGATGCATCCTTAAAGGGCCATGATCCTATCGCCGAATAGCCTCAGTCCCCAAAAATCCCAATTTTACCTCAAGTGGTCAATATTTTGGTATCAAAAGAAAGCTACTATTTTTTCTCATTTTAATCCTGTAAAATCTAGGGCTAAATGATGTTTTGTTGGGAAGTTTGAGTGAAGAATGTTTCTCCATTTTTGACGACCAATTTTAATTTTTCACAAAATCTAACTTAAATTTTTGCTATCCCCCTTTAAGCCCGCTTAGCACTACCTGCCTTTTCAAAAAGCATTTCTGGATGGCGTAATTACATCATATATTCATTTTAAAGACCAAAATTGAAACCGCTTCTACTATTAAGCTCTAGACCCTCTTCCCCTACTATCATACTCAGCTGTTGCTAGATTGCTGAAAAGAAACATGAGTTTCTTTTGACCAAATCAACAGACCATTACTCCCAGGGGATTTAAGGGTACGCTTTACATCACTGCCCCAGGAGCATTGGTTTCATACAATATCTCAGGGGCAATTGCTACATACATTTTAAGTGGTGAATACAAAGTGACAATTAACCCTGGATGTGGCTAGTGATCGTGTACTCTATAGGGTGCTAGATCCAGATAACCACAGCTGACTTCAGGCCTCAGGCTGGGGAACCAGGAACCATAAGCAAATCATAACCCCATACAGCAGCTATTTCATTTTCCTACCTTTGTGAATTTCACCTGGTGATGACATAGTATAAATAACACACAAGTGTTTTGTCACATTGCCGCCCCTTCCCCTAATAACCTTCAAGCCTATCTTGACTGGGAACTATAGTTTTTCATGCACTTCTTATAGGAATAGTATTACGTAAATTATTAAGAGAAAGGTAAGTTGCAGTTCCCAAGCCAATTTTAATTAGTGTACGTCATCGATACAATCCACACCTGGTACCATGGCGCAACGTGTTTCAGGGACACTTTTGCTTACAGATTTCAAGAAGAGGAACCCTTTCAATCTATTCAACACAATAGGTTAGCTACCTCTTATTATGCTAAAGTTTCTTAACCTTTGCTTGAACCACTAATAGTGTGATGCAGCAAAAGGCATGTGATCTTTGACACTTTTTGTGTCTAGAGTGGTGTCGGGATCAGGCCACCCTTCCCTGCGAAGATAGCACGGAAGGAAACTGACAGAAATACTTCTTTAGTAAATTTGGCCTGACTTTCAGCTGTTATACCTCCATATATTTTGTTTTAAATTGCATTTTTTTTCAAATAATAAAGTAATTTAACCCTTAAGTGCCTAAGTGGGGTTTTTCACCACGTTGGTGCCTGTGGGGGGTTCCATGACCCCCCCCAGGAAACCACTTTCCCGATGGAATTTTTCAATGAAACTCAACCACCTTTGGAGGGGGCATAAGACTAGGCCAAAGGTGCAACATAAATTAGTTTTCCGGTTTTATCGTCTGGAACTTAGGGGCATCATTTGTTTTTGAAATGCGTTCAAATCGCTCCAAAATTTAACATGTTTGTTTCCCGCGACCCTTCTTCACACATCCCATTGCAAATCTTTTTGATGTTTTTATAAATCTGACTCCTAAGAAGAACCAATTTACAATAGACACAAACATTACCATTTTGTACATTCCTTGTAGTTTTTCGTGGGGGCAGTCCCGTATTTGCCCTAGGTTTTTTGGGTACAGCCATGGCGCGCAGTCGTTCGATGATGTAATCGCTTCTTTTTAGCACATAAAGGTTAATTATTTTTCTGATTATGAAGTAATTTTGTATTTCATTGCATAGAAACTACATAAGGCAGAAATATGTCTGGGCAACAGGGTTTTGTAATTTTTATTTTTTAAAATCACACTCCCATTGGTGCTAAGGGGGGGTTCTCTCCTAGGGAACCCAGCTTAATTAATTCATTAAACGCGGCGAGAAATTTTTGTAATTTTTTATGGAAAGAAGCGCATCGATATAAGTTACACAATTACAAAAAATTAGAGTTTCGAAAAATTTTTCACGATGAGGGGAAATCGCCGAAAGAAAAAAAAAACGCGGCCGACCGAAAAACAAATCTTGGGTTACTATGGAACCCCCCCCTTAAGGCACTTAAGTGTTATTAAAGATAATGCTTATGCAGGAGTAAAAAAGGCTGTATGTAATAATTGGTAAAAAAATTGAACAGATTTTGCCCACTATATTCCAGCATTCTGCGAATTATCGCTCGGACATAACCAGAATGAAGCGAGTTGTCTCTTAATCACATTATCTTTAGGTTTAGTTGGAAAAAGTACACAAATTGACTAATTGCTACTGCCAGGTGCTACTTGCGTCTATTGATGTGACTACATGAATTCTGTCATAATAATTATTCTGTCATTAAATATGTCTAGGTGTTTGTCACAGCTAATTACCATTGGAATATAGAAGTACCAATCTGGTTGTTCAGCTTAGACCCACACATTTGTGTATTAATCATTTTACAATTAAAGTAAATTGTGGGCACACAATAGGCAAGATGGAATATTTTTATTAAAAATTAAAATTTATGAATGAGGATCTTTGTTATGCTGAGAATACACAATACATTTGAAAAAGATTGTTTCTAAATAATCTTCAGAGAGTCAGCGAGAATGATAAGAAAGACCACTGGTGGAAGATTCTTAATGTAAATTATCACATTTAAGTATTTCCTGCAAAATAAATCTTCAATTCAGCTCTCAGGGCCACTCCTTGTACCAGTTTGGGGTTAAAAGCATAATTGTTTCTCACCATTTTCTAAGGCTACTGATTTCTGCATAGAAATTGTTCCATTGTGCTATTTGTACATTTTCAAATTTTCATTGACAATTTTGCAAATTATGGTAAGTTTTTCTGACAAAATTGTTTATTTATAAATTGTACAATTTGTCAGATTCTTTGGAATGTAAAAAAATGTACTTTTAGGATATAGTACTAACCATCTAGCACTAGCAGTATCCAAAACAACAGTCCTCTGATTAATGTCGTTGCCTGGGATCGTTTCATTGTTCCCCACACCCAGTAAATACAAGAACGATTAATTTTTATGAGCATTTATCACGCTTTGTAAAAATAAGATTTGCACGCTGCTTTTTTTTGTCTAGAAAAAATATAGACGTCCTGGAGGAATTAGTGCAATTATGGCAGAATCATAATGAACTATTAAGGGTTTTGAACTGCTTTTGAATATGTAGCAAAAAGTGCACGGAGCTGTCCTGAGCTTTGGTAGCCATTCAACCCCAAATAATTGCTGTTGTTGTTGTTTCGTTCTGAGTAGATGTTTTATAGGGTCCTTTCTGTAAGATTGATGGTAAAAAGATCAATAAAATGGTTTTAAGAGAACCAACGCATTGGCAATTGAATGCCATAAAATTTGTTTGATTGCTCCCGTCGGCGTTGACAATGCACAGCAATGTGTGATTGGTCGGACACGGCGACCGTGCATTGTTATCGGTGTGGAAGAGAGAAATAGTAGCAATAATTAGGTTTCATTGAAGTGAGAGGAAAATATGTTTGTAATTAGGATTTGGGGGATAAAGGCACTTTCCATAGTTCATTTGTCTCAATTATCCAAAATAATCAATATCAAGTAGTTTAATAGGGGAATTTGAACAGGCCTATAAATGGGAGAGTGCTTGGAAAAAGTACTCTATGGCATGCAGACAAAATGTATTTTGTCTGGTAGAAATAAAATACTTTTTAGACAATGACTCTTTACTATCAAGTTTTGGCTGCAAATCTCATGGGTGTCCTTGAATATGAAATACTGACAATGTTTTCTGCATCGTATCATTTTTATCAACACTGGTTATTCACATACCATGACTTACAAAAACATTTGTATTTTAGGTAACACAAGTTCTATTTCAAACTCATTTGCTCCACCGCCCTTCTGCTTTAGTTGACATTCATTTACAGAAATGTAAGATGCTTGAGCAATCAACAAAATTATCAATCGACCTGGAAGAGTTTTGATTTGTGGGTAGCTTTTATTGAGTTTTCTCTTGTTTAATGTGTGTATCTGTACTTAGCAGAAATCATGTCTGATTGTAATTTCTAAATTGAATATACCAACAAGGTCTAATGTCTGGTGCTTGTGGTGTGTTGTTTCAGCGTGGTAAATATAAACACAATTGTGTATTTATTGCTTGCTTTCTTGACAAGACTTTAAAAGAGGTATTGAGATATGAAATAAAGGAAAATTAACAGAAGTGGCAAACAAGTTTTTAAAACTTGAAAATTACTTGTGCATGTGTCCTGGAAAGAGCAAAAACCAGAATCAGCTGTCATGGCAATTTTTAGTCATTCTCATTTAGAGGATTATTTTGTTTGATTTTAGCATATTTGTTTTTCTTCTTTAGTGAATTTAGTCGGAAAACCTTCCCGACATTTTGTTTTATTCAGATGTGGTTTAGTGTTTTGGAGTAAATGCTTTTATGGTAGCCTCCCATAGACCAATGTATTGTAATTCCTTTATGTAAATAAACAGAAAGGACAAAATTCTGAATTTCTTGGAGGGGAGATCAAATCTGCCATTAAAATGAGGCACACATACTTTACTTGATGCCAGTGGTTGCAGTTATGGGTATTAAGTTGAAGGGAGAGACTGCGGCCCATGAAATTCTCCTTTAATCCCAAAATAGTCTTGTGGGGTATCATTTACTGATCATTGCAAAAAAGCACAAAAAGTCTTTAAAAGTGTCTAAAAATCATAGAAAATGCTTAGCAATGCTCAAGTATTTGCCCAACAGAACATTGATGTGCAATCCCCCCAAAAAGTAACTAAAAATCTCAATTCAACACAATGATGAGCTTAGCAGTGTTCTTGCTTGAGTATCTTTAAAGAGTCGTAAGTCCATGTAAGATTAGGTAATCAACTGGTATAACATAGATTGACCATCTAAACAATCTTGGCGAAGTACTGAGGATATCATCAATTCATCACATCAAGCTTAGTGGGATCTAAGCATCTTAAAAGGGTTTCAGATTTTTTTCAAATTCACTGCACAATCAATACTATAAGTGTAAGACCATTCCTAACCATCTTGTTTATTAAATTGATTGACGTTACATTTGTAACAACATTTACAGATCTATGATTTCAACAGGATGGTCTGAGTTCTCTCCCTTTTTATTTATGATATGAAACCATGTCTAGATCTATGTGGAAATTAATAACTTTGAAGTTAAACTATAACATGGCAGATTTTTATGAGCAAATGCTGTTCAAACAAGAACAGAGTTTGTTCACAAAACAATGAGAACAGACAGTTGTGGCAAATGGAGTGTAATTGATAAAGATGTTCAAAATTTAAAATGGCTAAATCAGTCAAGCATTTTGGGTTGCAACTAAAATGCAAGTCTTATTTGATAAATCTCACGTTTATTTTGTCACAAACTTGACCACTGCTTTCTTGTGTGATATATGGATGCATGATATATGGATGCAAAATCATATTTGTATATATTTTGGGTTTGCATATTCTCTTTTCTTGGATTGTTTGCCCTGCGTGCTTGTTTGTATGTTAAAATATCTTTTTTGTAACTTAAGCCTATACTAAGGAGGGTTTTCATTTCAGGTCTATTAGCTTCTGGAGTATCTCCTTATTCAAATGCTTAATTATTGTTTTGTTTTGAATGAAATGAAAATTGTGATATGATTTGAAGGCAACCTTGTTTATAGCTATTTGCTGCTGAGGAATTCATTAAGTGTATTTCTGGGACCTTGAAATTTTCATTGAGGTTCTGCTTGGAAGAAGATGGGGTTTTAAGTCTATTTCTGAGTTCAGCAAAGCTTGAAAAGACAAACAACAAGATCTTACTTTATTAAAAACTGTTTTTGACTTCTTAAGTGGAAAATCGAGACAAATGAAATAAGCAAATGATAAAATAGGTGGAATGAGGAGAAGCTGGGAAATTGGGAGGGGCACTACTTCACTGACTTTACTCATGATCATGCCAGCCTAACCCTTGATACCTTTAGGGAATAAATCGATACTGCTATTGTGATCAGCACTCAAAATAATGAATACCTCCGCTCTGGAACGATTGTCACAATTTATGCTCCAGGAGCATAATTTGTGGTCAAAATCTCATTTAATCATGCTAACTTGTCCCAGAGCAAATTTCACCTGCTGGACAACAATGTGTTGTTATTCAGTCAAGTGTGACATTGGGGATAGGGTGTTATTGGAAAGAGAGCATTCTTATCTTTTGTTATACATACAATGCTTGGTTGTTGAACTTCACTTTACTTTATTTTGATACACCCTGTATATATTTTTGTTTGATTTTATGATATTAATGATTTGAGATGTGCCTAATAGATCCAATGTCTTATGAACACGATCATGGTCCGGTTTTTCTTATTTTTTCTCCCTCTTTATCTTTGTCTGTTTTCTCTCTGTCTCTCTATCTCTCTCACTTTCTCTGTTAGTTTGTCTGTCTGTCCCCATCCTCACCCATCTTTTCTTCTTCTCTCCTCGCTTTCTCTACCTATCGCTCTTATTCTGTTTCTCTAACTTTCCTCCCTCCTTTCCTCTCCCCTCCTTCTCATATATGTTTATCTGTTTCTCTGTGTCCTCCGCTCTCCTGTCCATCATTTTCTCCCCTCTTTCTGCATCTGTCTTTCTGTCTCTTATACTTGACTCTTTCTCTCCCTCTCAGTCTGTCTAGTCTGTCTTTCTCCCCTTCCTTCCTCCCTCCCCATCCTATCTATCCCTCTCTTTCCTCCTCTTCTAGTGAAAATGAATGATTAGTGAGTAAAAATCTTCAAGATGGTAACACAATTTAAAATGATTGTTTGCAACCAGATCAAATTGTGTGATATATAAACAGACATAATGGCAAATAGTACAGAAAGAATTAGCTGTCATAGAGAAACACAGCCATATCAATCTCTTTTCACTGGCATATTCATGGTCGACTATCTGTAAAGGGTAATCTCCATAGTGTGGGTTCAATGCCTTTAGTCGCGATGCTGTCATCCTTCCGTTCCTTTTTCCTCGGGCAATTACAGGCACGACCGACCATCCACGACCCCCAGACAATTTCGTGCAGAAGTCTCGCTAACTTCTTTTTCATTTGTGTATTTCTGTGCCGATTCTTCATACACAGTTGTCCCGGATCCCCAATTTTGTTTACCGCTAGGCAAAACATGTGTCCTTTTTGCTTCACGGCTCAGTAATGCAGAACTCCAGAGCTGGGCAATGGCCTGTAGTGCGAGGAAAAAAATCTAGGCACACCAGATATCCAAGTCAGTTAATTTCTAAAAAAACTTTATTGTTAGATTATTTGCCTAGTACCACGGTATATTTCTCTGCTTTTGTTTTTCAGTTGCACAGCATTGATCAGTAAGAAGTCAAGGTCGGATATTATGCCGAGTTGTATGGCACCATTAGCTGGTTTCTACATAAAATATAAAGTGCATTTGCCCGAATTTTAATGTCAACGTTCGGTCCATATGACTAAACACTGTAACAGACAGTTAATGCATTTTATTTCACTGTTGACGCTAGACAAGGACTGGTATTTTTAGAGGGCATGAAAAATTCATACTAGTATGTATGAACAGACCACACAGCTTAAAGTTGAATCAACGTTCTAGTCTCCCTCACAATACTGTGATCGTTAGTTATTTGCTTCGGCACAAATGCACAGGGATGTAATCTGTGTAAGAGACTTGGTTTAATAGCAGAGTGTGATTATCATCTGGAATACTAATAGCAAGGTATTAAGGTAATACTAGATATTTTGGAAAGGTACTAGGCTTAGTGGATTCAGGAAATGAAAGATGAATTAATTATGAATGCATGTGGGCTTCAAGAATCCATATAAAGTAATTGTAAATACAGGGTAATTTGTAACAAACAGATCAATAAGTAATGATTGGGTATCAGTCTGATTTGATTTAATGTGAGTTTTGAACCATAGGAAGAAGGCAGATAGCAAAATAGGCTGTCGGAATGTGGATTTGAAATCATGTTAAAAGTACAGTCAAGGTCATTGCCTCCTATCAGCTGTGGAGCAGAAGAAACCTGCTATAAAATAAGTTTTAAAAGCGCAAGTGCATATATCGAGTGAATAAAGTGTTATTATCATCACAATTACGACAATTGCCGAACACACCTGTATTCTTGACAAATCACGTCATAAAACCGCTTATTTTTGCTGCGCAACCAATTTTATGCCCATTTGGCCTGAACACTATTTGCACAAACTACTGATATGATTTTTTCCTCTTTTGTTTAGTTGTGTATTCATATTTTCTATATCTTTCAATAGAGGTCTTCCACCTTTCGGATTAGCGGCCATCTTGCCGGGAATGGCAAAGTCCATTCCAAATTTCTGGAGACTTTCTAAATCTAAAGAACGACATGCATGTATGGGTTACACTTTGAATAGCACAAGTACTTTGAGGTCGAGTATTAAATTGATCTGAATGACGAATACTACGGGAACTAATACCTTTTGTTATAGGTTGTGCATGCGTGAGGTGAAAGATTTTTTTTTTTTTTTTTTTTGGGGGGGGGGGGGGTGACGAACAGATGGGAGCCATTGTCTTTTGACTTGTGGAGTAGGTTACTTGTATTCTTGGGTTATTTTAGTGAAAGTGTTGCTGGGGTTTTTATTCCGATGGTGATCATGCTACCTTACAGGGCTTTGTTGTTGTTGTTGTTGCCAGATTGCACTACTGAATCTTCATATGTCCACCAATTAGTTGTTATCAGTTGTTTGAGCTGGAAAAGTTAAAATTCTCTAAACCATAAGATTGTGTTTTTTAAGAAGCTTACATTAATTACATACTTAGATGTTAGGTGAGGGTCTGCAGGAAGATTTCATGAAAAAGGACAATTTAGGTGTCATTTGAATCATTTTGGTTAACCCTTTGCATGCAAGAGTTGATGCACTCCATTTTTAGGTCTTTTGATGCAATCGAAAGACCTTATATATCAGCATGATTTGTATGTGTCTGTGTGTGTCAAACATTCATTATTTTACACCTTTCGGTTGACACCTTTTTAACTTACTCTAGCTTTTTAGTGCAGTGATGGATCAAGTTCATACTTGGTATCCTTATACATTGAGACAAGGGGGTCTTGTGAGAGGTAACAGATGAGGTCAAAGGTCATGCTAATTCTTTATGACCTATTTGGGACTGCTGTCCATATTTTTTCACAAATTTTCCCAAAATATGAATTGCTATGACCATATTTGAAATCAGCACGAGAAATGTATTTAAAAAGTAAAGTCTTAAAGTCTAAAAATTTTCATAAATGCAAAACAGAGTGTTAGAATCAATAGCAATTTTCAGCTTGGGTTTATTTGGTGGTCTAGGGACAAAATAGAAAATATTATGATCACATTAGATCTCTGAATGTCCCTTCAATTTGCTGTATTTTTTGCTTGATGTTAGAGTAAATTGCATGTCTTTTTCCACAGATTACCTGGCTTTCTTGCCCAGCTGGATGACATCTACATGACCTTTGACCTCCGATTATTTCTGTTCTCAGGTCAGCGGTCCTTTTGACCAAATTTGTTGGTCATGTGGGATTTCTACGCAATTTGACCTCTAGATGACCTTTGACCTTTTGGGTCACTCTGAAACCCTGATAACAAACCTTAGACTGTCCTCCCTTACCTTCATGCCAAATAACAGCCCCATATGTCAAAGCATAATTAAATGCATATTGTATAGCCAGACAGACAGACAGACAGATCTGTCCAAGAAGTCCAATGCATCAATCTCGGAGAACTTACGGGCAAATCTCAGTGAATATCAGAAATTTTCTGTGAGTTAAAACTGTTAGCTCAACATAAGCTTTGCATTAAATTAAATAACAAATACATTTACTTTAAGTGAAAATTTTGATTGCATGGTGACAACTTCAAAATGCATTTTGAAGTTGTCACCATATTTTTTTATCTGACACTGGTGAACAATTTTTGGAAATAATGGTTCCTGCACTTTCTGTGCCCTGGTCTTACATATTCTAATATCCAGAGATATCAGTCCTTTATATTGTAGATTTATTCAACAATATTCAGAGCACTGTTACTGTTTTCTTTGCATGGTTTAAAGAAGATGTGACATTTGTTCATCTGTTCAATGGGTGCATCTAAATGGTGGAACTGCCTCATTGAAGAATCTCCATTCCATAACTGTTCAGTAAGACCATAATCATTATAGATGCTGCAAGATATAAAATGCCTACTTTCTAGATAATCATGTTTCTAACATTGCATTTGATGGGTTTGTGTGTTTAAAAATGTAAATAGAATCAATCGCAGCCAGTTTGAATGCTAATCTACCTGGTCAATGTCCGGCCATTCCATCTTGTAATGTTTGCCTTGCCGGGGTGGATTAGCACTTTGCTCACGTACAGTAACTTCTTGAAGAAATTCTCCATGAGACTTACTGCTCTGAGGCCAAGAATGTTTGTACCTATTCCGGGGTACCTATGCCAAGTATAGTCAACGTCTTGGTTTTGACAACAGAATTCTTAGTGCATTCGTCAGGATATATTTAAGAATTTTCAATTGTGAAGGGGGGAAGAAGGTGGATGGCTCGCAGGTTAAGTGTTAACATTGGCAATTATTCTCAATTGAGCTTTGTGAATGTCAATGATACTAAGCCAATAAACGAAAAGAGTAACTTGACCAGGTGTGTGTCTGGGAAAGAATGAGTAGCCAAACGAGCAGCCAACGGTGTCGTGAACGAACTAATCAAAGTGCAGTCACCCCTAAGCCGGCGAATTTTTGTGCTGCTGGACCAGACCAGGCAATGGCCGTGAGTGTGCCTTACTGATCGTTGCCCCATATGGACCGAATTGAGCGGAACTTCGCGTTGCATATGTGTGTTTACTAACCGGAAGAAGTAACCAGGATTCCTAGCCATGCTGAAAGGTCAAACTAGATTGTGATGATGGCAAAACAGATTTGTTTTCTCCACTGTAAGGTTTTTCTGTACTTTTACAAACAGATGTTTTTAAGTGACCATAAGTCATGGACAGAGACTAGAACATATGTAGGATGTGTATATTCAAGGCAAAAGGAAATACTACGGGTTACGTTACCTTTTAACAAATCAATTGTTGCACCAGAAAGTTTGGAACTGTGATCAAGGTGTCTAGATACCAAAATCAAGGTTCAATAGGTTGAACTAGTTACAAAGTGGGTGAACCGGAAGTCTTTAAAAGTGCTCTTCACCGCAAAGGAGTCAAGTGTAGAGCATTGTGGTGTTTACAATGTGCAAGTATTTTTAAAATGTGATCTGTCATGATCTGTCATGTTTTGGTTTTATCATTTTTGTAGCTTTCTGTTTTTAAAGATGCCTGTCCCGATTTAAACCTACCGTTTTGACGAGAGCCTGACACATACACCCACAGTGGAGTTTTGTGGGAAACAAACATGTGGTTTTGTTGATAGATGTGATAAAGCATTCCACAATGCCCTATAGATGATTGTGCTAATATTTGTGGTTATACCTAACCATAAAATCAGCAATTTTCACTGTCCTGCAATTGTAGGCTGAAATTTCATGACGAGTTATGGTCTCTCGTATGGTATTAAAATCAAACAATTTCAGGGTAAATTGGGGGGGGGTCCTATAGACAATTAGAACACTGAACACTAATGGCACTGAAAGGCGGTGGAGGTGGGAGGGAGGTATTTTGTACATTCAGATTCAAGCAGGGCCGTACGCAGGATTTTTTTACAGGGGGTGCGGGTCTTCCAAAAGGTGGACCTTTTTTGGAAAAAGGGACCTAACCCCCTAAAATGGTCCATTTTTGGACGTTTTGAACATCTCGTCACCAAAAAGTTTTTTCTAAATTTTTACCTTTTTATCAAAAAAGTCGGCAAAAAGTGTACCTTTTTCCCCTTTTGTGGAATTAGGGGGGTGCGACCGCACCCCCCTGCGTACGGGCATGGATTCAAGTTTTGGCTTCCCACTTCTACCCCCTGCACAAAAATGGAACCAAAAATGTGTAAACATTTCTTCTATGATAACAAAAGTAACAATTTTTTACCACGAATGTACAAATTGCAGAATTGTCCATTGTCCCCTCTATCCTTTCCACAATGGTAGCTGTTATAACACAGAAGTCAAATAGGTCACAAGATATTTCATAGTTGGATATTCATAACACATTGAATAAAAAATATTTAGGTTGAAAGGTCACAGGTCACAAGGTCAAATATGTATGACTGCAGCCATATCAGATGGCAAATTGCAGGTTCAATTCTTTTGTCTATTTTGCTAAAAAATCACTTTCAAGATACTTTTTAGTCAATAATACATGCCCTACATCAAAGAAGATGATGAAAACCACTTCAATCTAACCAACTGAGTGAGAAAAAAGTCCTGGATCATTGTGTCATAAAACGAAGACACATGAGCACAAAATAGCTGGCTGGGCCAGCGACACCACCGTAGTGTGGCAACCCCAGTCATGGGACTGGGGCCAGTCCCTTGGTTTGAGACTGACCTGAATTTGCAACTTTTCTTCTTCTCTTCTTCCTTTATTCCTTCACTCCCTCCTGGGAAATAAGCTATTAACAGATGTGTTGTTAAGGTTAAAATACCATAAGGCCAGTATAAAATCAAATATGTGTTCACGAATATATCATAACCTGCCTGAGAATTGACCTACTTTACCGTCAACCATGTTGTGGAACTCCCACGTATATACAGACACATTGTGTCATCTTGTAGGAGTATGGGTAATATCCGGAATAGCCCATTTGGTTGGATGCTAATTGAAAGCTTAACAAGTGGTTGTGGATGGGCTAGTATCTAATGGCTCTCCAAAGTTTTTCTTCAGAATTCAGCAGGACATATTCTGTCACACTCTTTGGTGTTCCCATGAAGAACCTGTTCAGTGAGTACAAATAAGCCTAGTCTTGGTCTCAAGTGCTTGTTAAATCAGTACCAAATTACAGGGGTGCAAAAAATGCGGGAGCGCCGCTCCGAGGAAATGGTTGAAAATCTTGTAGGTATCTCTGTGAACATTGAATGTTGCTCCTGAGGAAAGAACAACTTTTTGCACCCCTGCCAAATTAATGCACTCTTTAAATATCATAAACTAGTCAGAGGTAAAAATTCAATAATTCTCACATTTCTTAATACGATGCGCCACCAACAGTTACCTCGGAGAAGCAATGCTTTCCTCATGCATGATGGTAAAAGGTTGACATCCAGATCCCGCGTAATACAAATATTACATAGGAACAAGTTAGTGATCATTTAGTTTGTCAATATAATGGTCTATTGCATGCGAATGCACACGTAACTGTATGAGATATTAAAGGAAACTTTTATCTTTCTATCAGTCACACAAAATCTTTCAATGAGCTGTTCTCAACATTCCGTGTTGTTCCTAATAAATCCACTGCGCTAAACGCCCCCCCCTACGTTTTTTTGGATAAAACAATTCAAGAAATGAGTTACGCTTACCTAAATCACGTGATTTAAGGGCCGGGACTGGGCGTATTCCATATCATACAATGCTGTTTTCATCAATGCTTTTTGCGTCGATCCGTCACTAATGGCAACTGGGCACACGTAGATACACCAAGAGAGGACTGGTAGACTGTGTAAGGTGATTTTTGGCGGGTGTTTTAGCTTCCATTTTTGACTGAATAAACGCCCCCCGTTTTGAAAAATGCACCGCCCCGGGGCGTGTTATTAGGACAATAGGTAAACCTCCACTTTGCTGTTAATCCAATTGTGACTGTGAACGTGATGTCGACCCCTTGCAGGTTGGCAAGTCAACCGCTGAGGTGCACCATATTGCCATTGTGAAAATTACACATTTTAAATTTCAACCTAATCCCAAAGGTTGAAATGTTTCCTCCCCATTGCTTAAACTTGTGTTCAAAATTAAAACAGTATCATATCATCAGAAAATAAATTTCAAATCAATAAACATTCCGTTAAATTTTGCAGGATGCTGTTTATTGCTACTGTTGATCCAGCACTAAGATGCTGTACCTTTGTTGATGTTTTATGGCGCCCCCTGTGGGTGTAAGAGAGGTGTAAAAAAAAAAACTGATGGTCAAAAGCTCAACTATATTTCAAATGGGGAAATTTTGTTTTTTTGCTGGCACTTTTGCTTCAAATTAAAATAATCCCACATTCTTTTAGCATTTTTGCAGATGTTACCACTGCATATCGCGTGACCGATTTCGATAAAGTTCTACGAAGTAATTTATGACCAGATTGTATGTGTGCCATAGAAACTACTTAAATATTTTGCCTGAGATTAAACACCTGAAGGCATCCTAATTAAATTGTTGCCTCAATGGCGCATCATCTATCACTGCCCCCCGGCAAACAACAACAATAACTGGATCCAACTGTCGGCCTAAACTGTTAAAGGTGCGTGTTCTGACCTCTTTGGGAACCCCCCTGATGTACCCTACCCGGAGTCGTATTGATTTTGATATCAAATGAGGCCACATTTTTCTCATTGTCCGTCTTGAATTGAAGGCCCGCCCTCGAATCAATTTCATTCCTAAAACCACCGTTTTTATTGTTAACCTCAATTTACACAGTATTGCATATGGCTTTGCATATTGCATTATTGCTTCTACCATCAAACAGAAGTTTGGTTCCTCCCACAGTCCTTTGATGGCTTGTTTGCAGTGCCAGTTCCTCTCATCTCAAGTAGAGAACACAATAGACATAATCGACAGCAACTTTCCAATTAAATTATAGTTGACTAACAACAAGTCATTTGGGTAGTCTTTATCACAGCTTCAGAATTAGGGGATAATGACCTTAAGAATGACCATTGGTCTGCAGATTACGCATTTAAGGTTGAATCAAGTCTTTAAGACTCTCATTTGGAAAAACAGACATTAGGGGGATCATTTAAGAATCATGTTTCCAAATATCAGACAATCTTGAAAGTAAAGTTGACCACTTTTGACTGTAAGGCTATATAAGCTTAGATTCTATTCATGAGATCCTTAAAATAAATCATAAACTCATTAGATACACCTGGAATGATGCTGGGACGCTATTATGAGGCCAACCTCTAATTTTGGCGGGGGTTCACTTTCACACCCCTTCCCAGACATGTCTTCTAATCCTCACATTCCCATAGTTATGGGAAGAGATCATTAAATCGGAAGGCATGCATTGGGGTGTGATGATGTCATACAATATTGAACTTTGCCACTATAAATAGCTATGTGAGAATATACATTTGACTTCACAATATATAGCAACGTGTTTATCTTCCAGTCGTACAGAATCCCTCAATGGCAAGACACCGTGGGCGCCATCAAGAATAACGGGCCTATTCAGATACTGTTCTCATCGTATAACCATCTCCTTCGCTCAAGTGTATTTGGGCCTCGGGTCCATTTTGTAACATTTGCCTTGTTGCTATTTCCCGTTCACCTGCTCTCTGTCTGGCCGTCAGGCCAAACACCACGGGTCCATTTATCCGTTGGCCAGTCGGAAGTAGTCCGGAGTGAGCAGTCATTGTGCAAAAACCGATTACTCTTGATGTCCATAATCGCTGGTCAGCGGAAAGCATTTAGATTCTCTTTAACGTCTGAAGTCGTATCGGATTACAACTGTGTCAATACATTGAAAGAAGTGGTTGTTGTTTTTACTTGCGAGTTAGAAAAAGTTAAAAAACAGAAACCATATATTTCTTGTTTGAATATCTTATCTATATGAGAGTGACTAAATTAGTGACATCTAGGTAAGCACTGTTAAAGGTGCAACGAGAGATTTTGTGGCACCCAAATATCGTGTCATAATAGTAATTTAATATAGATTAGACACTCAATATATTTCTTACCTTGTATTTTGCTACAGAAATGTCTTAAGAGAGAAAAAGGGCGATTTTGATTTGCTTATATTTCAATAAAAAACATAGGCTGAATTTCGTATTTGCTCCTATACGAAAATAGAAATTTCATAATTTTTGTACCAAAGAAACATTTCTCAGCTTAATCCTTTCAGATAGGAATATTTTTGATGGAAAGCTTTACATTAGTGCCAAAATAAGAATTTTCATATTTTTTACGGACACCTGTTACGTGAATTCTCTCGTTGCACCTTTAAAGAGTGTCCAGTTCTTGCAGCTCTTTATCTCCAAATGTTCTCATGCATAGCAGTCAATCTCATGATTGCTCTTCCTGAGTTACTTTTGCAGTTTAGTGTACAAGATTTTTTCACATACAGAAAAATATCTGATTCTTTTACAAGATTTTTTCACATACAGAAAAATATCTGATTCGTGTACAAGATTTTTTCACATACAGAAAAATATCTGATTCTGTACAAGATTTGTTTTCCCATACAGAAAAATATCTGATTCTTTTACAAGATTTTTTCACATACATAAAAATATCTGATTCTTGACAAATACCAGGCACATTTGAAAAGTAATATACTGCATAAATATAAGAATCTTGGTAATCTCGTTTTCAATCAAACTCACCTGTGGGAGTTATACAGGATGTTGGCTATAGCAACAGTTCAACTGACTTGTACACCCTCAACTATTGATCATCACTCAATATTTATGGAATTGACGTGCAAAAAAGTTAACTCCAGTTCAATTTTGAAACCCTGTTGTAATCTCGAACATTTTATTTGGGAAATTGCCTTGCGACAATATTCATTTTGAGTCAAGAACACCGTGGATTATAGATGGATATTTAAAAGATATCTCAATATTTGGACAAACTGCTATGATATTAATCCTATTTCCATTATCCCACATAAATTTGATAGCATCCCGCATCTTGTATGTAGCGCCACCTTAGGATTACATTTCCACTGCTGTGTAATGTAGAAGATCTGAGGACTCAATTTCTTCAGTCACAACGAGGAAGCTCTTTCTTAATGCTGATGTCCCTCCTGAGTATAATTACTGGTGTGAGTGTGCATTTGTGCTTTGGGTGGTGGCGTGTGCACGTGGACTAAGTTTTTTTAAGTTTAATGTCACCCTAAGAGCAATTCTTTCATGTATCACATACTTCAATAGATTTCAATGGAACTGGGATCAATGAGCTTGGGGTAGTGTCCAGTTTCAACACGTGTGTGGGACAAGGCATCTAGGGATCATTTTTAATTTGACTGTTAACCCTGAACATAGTTGGCCACTATATCAACATATTTTGATGGATTTCAGTGGGGGTATGCAAGAAGGTCGCGAGTGCAATAGCTGCCATTTGTCAGAAATTCCCATAAGTACTATTATGCCAAGTCTTAGGTCAGTGGCTCTTGAAATGGTTCCTCAGGTTACCCAGTCACCAGAAGAACCATTTCAAGAGTAATAATAATATATAAAATAATAATTTGTGTATTTTTAATGTGCGACATATCCACGTAAACATGCTCAAGGCGCTGTGCGGCAGCCATGAAAGGTGCTCCGCACATCAGAGAAACCATAATACCAGAAGAGAATTATGCCAAGAAGCTCGATTTTAGAAGCAGGAGGAAACCGGAGTACCCAGAGAAAACCTGCGGGAACGAGTATGGATTGAGAAACCAAATTCACATAAAGCCACTGAGAACGGGCCCCTGCCGGGGATCGAACCCGAGACCTCATTGGTGAAAGGCAAGGGAAGATACGCTGTGCCAACTCATTCCAACTGATTAACAGAAAGACGAATACATGGGAGCACACAGATGTATTACACGGCAGCTATTGCATTTACAACCTGAAATTCACTCACATGACAATATATTATGCACCATGTAATTCAGAATTCTGCTACGCTAAGAATATTATTCACATTTTGCCACTGAAGGATTGCATTTCTCTGTGCCTGCATCAACAAATACAAATATTTTGTTAACCATGTTGCACACAGACATCAATGCTTAACACATGATGTTAATATGTTATGTGCAATTTTAGATGAATGAAATGGCCATGGTCATTACAAATGAAGCCTTATTTAATTTGAACCAGTATTTGCTATCAAAATAATTTTTCTGACATTGAGGTATATTCAACTACCAAAATGGCCATGGTTGAATAAGTAATAGGAACACAATAGCAAGCTGTAAGCAATTTGGAAACCATTTTTTTTTATTTGAATGATTCAAAATAAATGCAATTTTGGGGCTAAAACAACTCAATTCAACTGTGTGTTGTATTGGCCATTGTTCATTACTCTGAGGTGAAGAGATTGATACTTTTAAAGGGGAACCAAATAAGTCCTGGCCCAAGTACAGGGTGAGTCAAAAAAAACTTGACCCGGATTGTGTCCGCCATTTTGAGTTTTTAAATAATATATATATAACTTATGTGATATCATCGGAAAGCGTATTTCATTATCTTTAATTTGCTGCAAAGATAATTCCAATCGGTTAAGTATAGGCCGAGCTACAGTCTTTTGAATCAAGTAGTCCGGTTTTCACCCTATCCACGGATTCCCATTTGAATGCACGGCGCCCGACAAAGCAAATGTGATTCCGTGGATAGTGCAGAAAACCGACTGCTGGATTCAAACGACTGTAACTCGATCTATACCTAACCGATGTGAATGATCTTTGCAGCAAATTAAGCATAATGAACTAAGCTTTCAGATGATATCACACATGTTAGATATATGTTACTTGAAAATTCAAAATGGCGGACACAATCAGGGTCAAGTTTTTTTTGACTCACCCTGTAATAATTATCTTTGTTTACCTCTGAATAGACAAGACTGGTGTTAATGCTGCGAATTGATTTGGAATAGTTCTGGCAAAACTGTGAGCAACACCACCACAGCAGACCAAGTGTATGATGTGCCTGTGGCACACGTTTGTGGCAAGAAGCACACATGTAAAGTGGAATTACTTTCACATGCGGATAGACAAAAGTGGAATACATTTTGTCTATTAGGTGATGAACAAAGTATACAATGATCTTAGATTAGGCAAAACAAAAAAGTTTGTCTCAGAAGAAATGTAAAAAATGCATTGTGCCGAATTGTCTTTTTTTCTGAAAAAATTTAACCAAAAATTTTAAGTGAGCAAAAACCTAAAAAAAAAGTAATGCGCTTAAAGACCAATTCTAACCCTATCACTACCAAAACTCACTAGAACTCAATGAGCTGAGGCTTGAAAATGCAAAGAGATGCGATGACGTCATCGTACCAACACTCATATGGGCACAAAGTCACTGGCCGGGCCAGCGACTCCCTCGTGGCTTGCCATCCCTGCTCATGGGAATGGTTCGCCAGAGGCCCCGGGTTCGAACCCTGCCACGGATGTCCAATCTTCTTTAGCTTCTATCCCCTCAAGTTCCCTTCCTCTCTGGAGGCTAGAAACCAAAAGACTGTTAGGGTTAAACAAAATGCGTGTAAACAAAATGCGTGTGGTATTCTGAGACAAACTTTTTTTTTTCTTGGCCTTATATTTGCTTGCCTAGAAATCATAGAAATATATTCCAGGCAAATATCATATAGAAACACTGCCAGTTTTTTAAACTCAGTGGAGGATTATTGATTGAGATGGAAACAATGACAACTTGCAGCTAAGGCGACGAAAATAAAAAAAAACCCTGTTTTACGGGCCCGACCGACCCTGATTTTTCAGTTTTGCAGATTTTTTTTTTTTTAGTTTTCCAAAAATCATGTAAATCAGCCTGTTTTCAGCCCACCCAAATATCAAGTTTGGCAAATTTATTGATGGAAAATTGTTTGTAAAAAAATTTCATTTTTTCTCTTGATTTTTCAGATTTTGGGGCTATTTTAGGCCAATTTTGAGCTCCAGAAAAGAAAAAAAAAAGAAAAAATTCGCTTGACCGACCGACCCTACTCGAAAGGTCCGCTCGCCCGTAAAACAGGGTTTCCTTTTTTCGTCACCTTATACTATGCAGTTAAAGTATACCGTACTGTCCATTCCTGTAACTTTTTGAATTACACAATGCAATTTACAATAAGTAGTGTTAGTATGCGTTGTATGCCAGCTGCATGTTCTAAATATTTTCAACTTAATAAATATTCATAGCTCAAGACAGCAACTTTATATATTTAACTTTTTACATGCATAACTGATATTACTATTGAGGCCAGAATGGCTGTGATTGTATTGGACTTGATTTCTGCTGTATGTCTATGCACAGTCTTCTTGATGCAGATCCCTTTGAACTCCAGGCATAGGCAGTAGAAGCAGCATGGACGGAGCTGAGGGTACACATCCCCTTAAATTTTGCGACCCCCTATCTAAAATCTGTGAAGAGCAACATATTTTACATATTTTGTTGTTTTTTGCCCCCCCCCACTCGTGGCCCCAGTTCTATCGGCCAATTTGAATGGTAGAGCATAGGGATATTTAAGCATTTGGGACACTAGCTTCTGGCTTTGGTGTTATATGCAATAAAGCACATGCTACAGTGGCCTATTGACCGGGTGGGGGAGTTCTCAGGGGTTTGTTGGGTACCATGCTCGTTCCAGGGGTTCTGAAAGTGACCCCTAACAGTAACAGGATCAGATTTTGGTGAAATTATACTAGTTTTCAGTGAAAATATACCCTAACAGGACCAATTTTTTTGCAGTTAAATTATACCCCTTGCAGGACCTGTTCTCAATACGTGAATAAAAGATATACCTTTAAAATAGACAATATAGGCAATTCCACAGAATGGAAGGCAGGGATGTAGCTACATTGGGCGGTGGTGGGCAGCAGAGCCCACCACTCAGCTTCAGAGCCCACCACTAAACACCAATTTTAACTCTAGAGCCACCACTCAAAGAGCAAAAAATGGACAATTTTAATCATTTTATGCAAATTTTGACAATTTTAGGCATAACATTATAAAATATGTCAAATTTCGTCAAATAACACCCACCACTAAAAATGTGCTGGCTACAACCCTGATGGAAGGACATTTTGACTTTGTTTTTGGACTTTCAAACCAGTGCAAAATGAAAATTATTACAATGTCAAATGCGCTCCATAATTCTATGCATGCTGCTAGTTTACACAATCCTAGCAGCTTTTTTTCAACAAAAACTTTTAGTTAATTAATGAATCTTCTAATGAGCTTGGTAACGGAAGGATGCTATGGGTGTCCTTCCATTACCATGCTTATTAATATGCAAGATTCATTACATGCCAAGGTCAAAGGTCAAGTGAGGTCAAGTTGTAAGATAGGCTGAACATTTTTTAATTAAAATAACTGAAGTATGAAATATTACTAATGGAATAAACAAAAAAAAGTTTGAATGGAAGTCATATGAGATGGACTATCCAATATTGATATAGAATCTAGGCAAACAACAAATCCAATCTTTTACTCTCTAATATAGGATAATGCATTATTTTGCAAGTATTGGCATGCAGGAACACGTATGGCCTAATGCATAGCCTTAAGGCACAAACACTACAGCACAAGTTTGATTTATATGTTGATGATTGATGAATCGCTATTATTGCTGATTAACACTAATTAAGACAGATAATATTATCGGCCAATAAATCAATATTTTAATAAATATGAATAACTGACATATTGTTTTTCTCAATTAAGTATTTATCTATAATATTGGATATGGCTTGAGGGCAATACAAAATTATATCACTTGAGCCTAGATCAAATATTGGGCGAGTTGGAGATGAATTTTGGTGAAAGCACTGCTGGTATCAATTCAAACAATCAGCTGTTTGAAAGTCTCTTTTATTATAAAACAAAACCAGAATAGAACAATAACTATTAAGAGTGATACAATTTGGACACCTGATTTGCATCCTGTGCACGTTTTATGAATTTTACCTGTGGGCTAATCACCTGTGCTTAATTTGTTTTTCAAAAACAAAAAGAAAATTTTCATAGGATCAAACAGCTGTGCAAAAAAAAGTTATCCAAAATATTATTTTGTGAGAAGAAATTAGTGACTTGACATATAAACTATTCTTAAGAAGGGTCCAAAACATACAAACAATGGCAGTAATCATTTTACGAGCTGCATGTAAGTACATCCATGCTCCAGTGTTGTGCAGTATTGGGCAGTATGTGCTAGTTCCGTAGTTGTATAGTGATATTGCACCTCATGGATATTTCTGATGAATTTTCTCCCAGCAGCTTTAGTCAGGAGGGGGATTTTGCCATAGCAGATTCTGTCGACAGCATCATCGGCGTTGGCATTGGTGCCAGCGTTGACGTCTTTCTCCACAAACAAATTGCTGTACTGCCCTCATGCATTGTCCAATTTTGATGACTCTTGCACCAAAAGACCTTAGTAGTTAACACTGAATATATATGTGAGATATGGATCTGTAGGTCAAAGGTCATATCTGTGAAAATTGATGTTTTTCTGCTCTTAATCCCTTTGAATGCTATGTAAAATATCTCTTAACCCTTTTAGGCATATGACCCTTCCAGAAGATCTCACAAGTTTTAACTTGCAGTATTTTTATAGTACATTTACTGTAAAACTCTTAACTACAACGGCTAAAATTTAAATTGGTGGCATATGACCCTTCCAGAAGATCTCACAAGTTTTAACTTGCAGTATTTTTATAGCACATTTACTGTAAAACTCTTAACTACAACAGCTAAAATTTAAATTGGTGGCATATGACCCTTCCAGAAGATCTCACAAGTTTTAACTTGCAGTATTTTTATAGTACATTTACTGTAAAACTCTTAACTACAACAGCTAAAATTTAAATTGGTGGCATATGACCCTTCCAGAAGATCTCACAAGTTTTAACTTGCAGTATTTTTATAGCACATTTACTGTAAAACTCTTAACTACAACAGCTAAAATTTATATTGGTACTCCTTTTATTTCATAAAAGGAGAAACAAAGATGCACTCAAAACCTCCCTATCACAAACCCCTTAGATATTTTGTCATGCGAGTGCAAGGTCCTAAATGCAATAGCTGCCATGTGATACATCTGTGTGCTGCCACGTGATACATCTGTGTGCTGCCATGTATTAGGAAAAAATCAATTTATCTTTCCTTAGTCAGTGGCTCTTGAAATGGTTCTTCAGGCGACTGTGTCACCTGAAGAACCATTTCAAAGCCACTGACCATAGACTTGGCATAATAGTTTGTTTGATGGGAATTCTGACAAATGGTAGCTATTGAACTTATGATCTTTTTGCACTCATACAAGGATTTATTGTCTTATTAAACCTATCACAGAAGAACAGAGGGCAGCTTTTCTAGCTTCGTACTATTCGTATGCTCGCCGTCGTCGCCTTGACAATTTGGAAGCGACTTGGAGAGATGAAAATCAGTGGTGCAGGTGCCGGTTATTTTTGTAGCATTTATGAAACAGACCATTCAATTTTCTGCAACATTTATAGTACTTACATGTTTCGCAGAACTGATCAGCGGAGGATAATGCTGATATCAGGAGGGTATTGACCAGTGTCTTAAGGACACTACGCTTGTAGTCATCTTCTTTAAAGTACCGATTTATTAATTTTAGAACACAAGTCACATTTATGCCCCACATTAGTAGCAAGAGTTTTGAGTTAGGATTTCTATCAATTGTCTTTTCACGTTTAAGGCTGACTCAGAGATTTCGCGAGGTTGGTGCCCTCAATTTTCTTACAAATTGTGTTTTTTGCATGTACATAATGTACATAATGTTTGTCCACATACTACTGTCCATTCAATTAGCTTAGACCCTCGGTTTTTAATTAATATTAGAGAAGGTAGAGGTGTCGGGAAAAAATTGTGAAAGAAAAGTTTGTATTCACAATATTACCCAACAGGATTTTTCAATTTCAAAACATATGGATGGAATTTTACCTACAAATCTATTGAAATTTGACCTTTTTCTCCTCAAAGTTGCAAATGATCTGACCATCGTCTGGTACCATTAACAAATGACGTGTGAGGTGGTCTTTGGTATTATACATATGAGGTAGGAAGCGACTATAGATGTAGCGATACCCACTGCGATCCATATCGGCGGACCAGAAAACCTTGGTCGGACAGTGACCTACTCATATTGTGTCATCTTCTATTAAAAAGACATTACAAAGAATGTATTGTATTTGTATTTCTTTGAAAGTTTGAAGCCACATATTTTTGTATAGACGATGCCAGATGATGTGCCATGTGACATCACCGCCTGGCAAGAAACAAAGCGCTGTCCGGCGGTATGCGTGAGCACCTGTAGGGCCTGTGCTTTTAAAATTCGCGCTCAATAAGTATAAATAGCCCATTGAATAATGCTGCAGCTGTATGTGATGTCCTTCGCACCTCGATCACGTCAGTAGACCAGGTGCTAAGTTGCGTTTGTAAACATTGATGTCACATCATCTATAAACACACCATGAATAACACAAAAGTTGATCAGGGCAATGATTGACTACATTCAAAATCCCGAGAATAAAATAGACGCTATTTATACATTACAAGCATTGTTGATGATATCGATCAATGTTTTCTACTGTCAAAGAGTGATGCAACGTTTTACACACCTATCTTATAATGGAACATTCCTGAAAAAGTTTATGCTGATTACGATTATTCGGCTGGTTCCGATTCCTTGCCGATTGATAGCCAAAAATCACAGAAATTGAATAGAATTGGGTGTGAAGAAATACTTTTCAGCACGCACCTTCAAATCTTGTTGGGTAATTAGATAAATACCAACTTTTCTTTCACGATGCATGATGTTCTCCCGACACTAATACCTTCTCTAATATGAATTTAAAACCGAGGGTCTAAGCTAATTGAATGGACAGTAATCACTGTGTGACATACCTAAGCTCCAATCAATGTCCTTCATATAGACAAAAATGACAACTTTGTAATAAACTTTGCTCAGACTTCAATTTCAACCAACTTGGTGACAATAATCTTCGGATAAGGGATAAAAATTGACTCTAGACATTTCAGGTCAAAGGTCATCTCAGGATCAAATGACCGATTCAAGGGGCATTGTTTGAAAATCTATCTTCAAATTAATGTGACCACCAGAAGATTCCATTCATTTGATGTGGCCCATGCAATAGCAGTAGCTGGAGTTTGTTCTCCCAAGAGGAAGTATCACTTTTTAAAGTAGGAATAAAATACATGTTGCAAAGGGATGAGATTGCTAGATGTTGTGATTCTACTTGGGAGTTAAAGGGTCTTGGCGTATTTTCTGTGTAAAGGAGAGACTGGCACCCCTAGAGGGGCACTCAACTTAGGAAGTGACGGAGATGAGTGGCCAGCGACTCAAAACTTGGGCTTATTGATTGAGTGATTTTACACTCAAAGAGGGGTCTAAAAAAAAAAAAAAAAAAAATAGACAAAAATGACAACTTTGTAATAAACTTTGCTCAGACTTCAATTTCAACCAACTTGGTGACAATAATCTTCGGATAAGGGATAAAAATTGACTCTAGACATTTCAGGTCAAAGGTCATCTCAGGATCAAATGACCGATTCAAGGGGCATTGTTTGAAAATCTATCTTCAAATTAATGTGACCACCAGAAGATTCCATTCATTTGATGTGGCCCATGCAATATCATGCATTGATCCATGCTATGCTAAATTGCATTCTGCAAAGGATTCTGGGATAGTGTGGTTCCCTGCCACACAGCAGTAGCTGGAGTTTGTTCTCCCAAGAGGAAGTATCACTTTTTAAAGTAGGAATAAAATACATGTTGCAAAGGGATGAGATTGCTAGATGTTGTGATTCTACTTGGGAGTTAAAGGGTCTTGGCGTATCTCTGTGTAAAGGAGAGACTGGCACCCCTAGAGGGGCACTCAACTTAGGAAGTGACGGAGATGAGTGGCCAGCGACTCAAAACTTGGGCTTATTGATTGAGTGATTTTACACTCAAAGAGGGGTCTTTCAGTGAAAAAAAAAACAAATAGAAAGGTCATTCAGTAAGAATTTTTTGGCAAATTACGATGCAAAATATTACTTAGTGCCTTTTTTAGACAAATATGTCAAGAAATTAATGCAAACACTCAGTGAGTGATTTAAAAAAATCATTTAAAAAAAGTTATTTGAAAAAGAGGTCATTGGGTGACAACAAAACCAAGAATTGGTCATTGGGTGAGAGGAAGTTTAAAAAGGGGGTCAACATGGCCAATCATCTCCATCACCCATTTTCAGTGAGTGCCCCCTCCCTCACCGAGACTGACAATCCTACTGCATTATCACCATACTGATAATACCTTTAGACTTCAAAGATATTTTATGATCCAGAGCCATGCCCCTAACTTACTCACAGAAAGTTGACATTTTGACATTATTTGAACTCTCGCCTAAGTACTGTATGTGTGCCAAAACTTTACTTACTTGCAGATTCTCTCTTCTGTGCAAAAAATTAAGAGATTTTGTAATTTCTGTCTGTAATGGACAGAAATGGCAACACATAGTCAGCAGAATTTGAATGCATACGTAGAACATGAAAGCATGACGTCAGAATCAACTGTAAAGTTTTATTGAACCATAAGAGAAGGTGCTAACCTAATGAAATGCCTCTTTAAAAGTACGCACATAAACATATGCACAAAGGTTGTGTTGTTGACATGCACGTATGCAAAAGCACTGATGATGTCAGTCTTAAAGGTGTATTGTTTTATCCTAACACCTCATATTTTGTGTATGGTTCACTAGATATTCCAGAGAAAAGGTTAATTCCAAACTTTCAGCTGATTTTGACGAGGCATTTTGATGTTATGAGCAAATGTTTATATCACGTTGTCCCATAGGCCACTGTGTTGTAATTTCTGTCCGAACGGACAGAAAATACAAAATTACAAATTTCTTCATAAGCAGATTGAATTTGCATGTAAGATTAGGCATACTTGGGATACTTAGGCAAACGGTTCAGATGATATAAAAATCTCAACTCTTTTGATGTAAGTCAAGGGAACGAGGTTGTGGGTAACAAAATGCCCCTTTAATGGAACTGTACTTATGGTGATTTGGGGAGAAGTTTGTCAAAATTAAGGCCTGCATGTTTTAAATGTTGTCCTATTTTCCTTGAGATTTGAATAATTTTGGGTTTACTTTCCAACTTTTAGGGACTAGTCAATATTTACAGTAAGGAGATGGATAATTTTATGGGAAACATAATAAATTGTTTCTAAGATAAGAGGAATGCATGTTTTTAGGAAAGTGGAGGCATAAAATTTGTTTGCAGAAAAGGAAAACAGCTAAGGAGAACATTACTTTTGTTACACAACATGAAGGGGAATTTTTAAAAAAGTGATGGGGGAAAATCCCCCCATTCCCCTACCATTACTGATGAACAGTCCCTAAAGGTATGTACTTACCTAACCCAAACAGGGCACCCCCTGGATTGGGCCATCCATTCATAGTGTCACTGACTTGTGTAGGAAAGATGCCAGGATCCCTCTCAACATAGAGAGTAATGAAATAATCAGCTTATCATACCTTTAAAAAATTCAAGCAGAGTGCATTGACTTGTTTTTGCCAGTGATTGTGACGTCAAAGCGAAACCAATTTGAGCAAGGTAAAGAGAAGTTATCACAACCGGTCCATCGGTCTGATGACCCACTCAGGTGCAAGCGGGGTAAGGGAACGGCTGGACGACGCAAATCCCAAATTTGTCCAGCCGTAATGTGATCAGTAATTGATTAGATGTACTATGTTTAGACTTGGTCCAAGCTTCACTTGCAAAGACTAATTTGGCCGACAAGATAAAATAACGGAAACCAGTGCAGAAAACCTCACCTGTCATATCTTAACCCCCTTGAGGTGTACCACTTTTCTTACACTATCTCTGACTGGCTCATTACATTACATAGCATCTTAGTAGCCACTTAATAGCCAATCAAAATGGACCTTCTTTACATCTGCTGTGCAAACATCTAAGCTTTTCTTACCTTGTCTCTGATTGGCTAAATATATCATATATCACAAGGTGTGGCCAATAAAATCAGCTGGTAGACCTCGCAGTTTTAATTATTGCCATTTTGGAATTGTAATGTGGTAATAGAAAATATTTGCCTGTAAAGTGACTCCCCTCCCCCCCCAAAACTCCAGACTGTTTATATTCTATCCACAAACTTGTACAAAAGATAACAAATAAGACTTGCCTTAAGTCCCCGCAGCAACACATGACTACGGTTACCAGCAGAGGCGTAAACGTTGCGGAATGGTCCTATTCACATGTCCAGCTAATTAGCGAGTGAACTCAACTACCTCACTAGTCACGAAATCTGTTTCTTCACCACAATTGCTCAATTTCCATAACTCCAAATGTGCCAACCACAATTACAGGCCTTTCTGTCCAAATTGCTACCCTCGTTTTTAGAAAGAAAAAGGAATGTTAAATGGAGGTGATTAAATTTGCACTTTTTAGTGGTGCTATATAGTCAGAATTGCAGGCAGGCAGGCAGGATTATGATGTTCCTTACAAAAGTGCAGTGTTTGTTATGGCTTCTCGTTAGCAACAATAAAAATAGAATCAATAAAAAGTGAAAAAATAGAAAAAAAAAACACACAAAAATAAACATAAAAGGCAAAAGTGTACAATACTCTCCCACTAATAAAATGTTGATGACTTGCATATGACAGTAAACATTTGGACTGCAGAAAGATAAATATAATTTTTTGGCCATTAAAAATCAAACTTTTGTTAAGATTAAATCTATCAAGTTTGTTTGCAGTAGGTAGGCCAAAATACAAAATGTTTTTTTTTAATTTATTTTTTAAAAAAAAAGGATATCCCCAGAAATGCCTCAAATCACACTAAATGGTTAATCCTATCAGTTGCAAACCATGTTATGTGTAGTTATTAGCTTATAAAACAAATATTGATTTGGAATCACCTGAATTTAAAAAAAAATGATTTTTTTTAAATCTCTGAGGCATTTTTTGTCTAAAATATATATTCATCAAAAAATGTGGTTAAAATGGCTCCAAAATCAAAATACATGCGACTATACTGGGAAAAAAAATTCACTTGTAAATTAATGAACAGTGTAGACACCATGTACGTGTCTATGCTCATCCATTAGTTGTTCCATTGGTTCAGGCAAGTCGAGTTAGAGGTCATTTTCATGAGGCACTATTTCATAATGGTCGGACAGAACTTTCCATCTCCACCATAAAATTGCAATTGGGGATCCCGATTCTAATTAAAAATCGTGTTTTTTTTTTACAACTACGCACTTTTGAGCATTACCATTCGCAGATATTGTGTACTAGACAATTATCAACACAACTGTGCAAAAATCTCAAATTTTGAAAATTGGGGGCACTCTTAAAAAAGTGCTGTTATTGCTTTAAGGATTAAAAAAAATGACTAAATCATTTTGCATAGCTCAGTTGATTATGAAATTAGTGTTGGTGCTGAAGATAATTAGTTCAACCAAGTCCATGCTCTTTTCTCACAATTAAAATGTTTTATAAAGTGAGAAGCTATGAGATTGGGGATCGTGATTGTCTCTGCTGAATAAGTTCAACAGAGGAATATGAAACGAGCTCCATACTTGGTGTGCATCTGTCTGTTCAAACACTTGTTAAATGTTAACATTTGAGTTTCATTGAATTTCCAATTAGAATTTCAGTCATAGATGAAACACAAAAATGTTCATATGTTGATGAGGTCAAAGGTCAAATTGGTCCAAGTTTTTAATAAGTTGATGTCCAATTGAAACCTTCATATGTTAATGAGGTCAAAGGTCACATTCCAAGGTCAAGGTGCTTTTCTAACCAAGAAATCCAGTAGAGACATGTGGAGATGAGAAGATGTAGTGGATATGTGAAGAGCCTTTGAAATCAAACTTGGGTCATAGATGCAGTATGGGAACCTTCATAAATTTATATATTAATGAGGTTAGAGGTCGCATTCCAAGGTCAAAGGCCATATGAGGTCAGGTTGTAAGGTCAAATTGCCCAGAGATGGCATGGAAGCATCTCCTTCTCAGACACTTACCCTTCCCTTGATTTTGGCCCAGAAAGTTACGCAGAGTGACCCGACATGATGGAGAGCATAAAATATGCCATCTGAAAACAAAATTTCCTATTTTTTGTTCCAATTTGTAGAATTTTGTTCGCCTTGGCTTATTTCCTTGCTCTCATTTCCCACCCAAGTTTTGTTTATTGTGTCACCACAAACTGGCAGTAGTTTTGTTTGATGGGACAAATGCTTGAGAGTTTCCTATAACTTGCTTTAAGAAGCACCTGGTATAAGTTCAAGTTCAGTTAGTATTCCTCATTTAAGAAAAAATGCGCTAGGATTCAAATGGAACAGTTGCGACATAGTTAATGTACATCCCGCCGTGCTATTTTTAAGTTCGAGTTAAAGCAAATAAAATTTGCAATTTTAAAAGACTCTCTTGCCTAGTTTGTATTCATAAGCGGAGCACGCAGTTCAGGTAATAGTTACCGCTCTGATAATGGCACACATCTTTTATTAAATGAATATTGTGTCTGTGATTGATTGTATTATTGGCAAAATATCAACTCCTGTGTTTATTTATAGGTTTGATTTAGTCTTTCATTCTTTGACCTTGAGCTCAATAAAATTATAGGCACATTAACTTAACTTGCTTCAAAGTGTTTATCGTACTCGAACATGTGACCAATATTAATAAAAATGTTAAAAGGTTTTCTTTTATTTACATCTGTGACACAAATGATACAATATAGTGATGAAACGGAGTAAAAATATGGCCACCCTCTACCCTAAAATAACCATTTCCCACAATTCCCCCAGAGGGATGTGTACACACGCAGAAAACAAATGGCTCTTCAGCTTGCGGAACCAAGACGTTATTCATGATGCATTGTACAAATCTAGCCGTAAGGGGATGTGTTTCATGTTCCGTGACTTTACCTTGGATTTGTACGACTGGTTTAGTCTGAAGCTCTTGAGGTAGTGGGCACGCTGTGATAGTCAGTGTTGCCAGTTTGAGTGTAATGATGGAAGTCGAATAGTGACTGATTTTGTATAGATTCAGGCTGGTGTAGGACTACTGCCGATGGCAGGCACACGGTTATATCATAAAGTGATGTGAAGTGTTTTGAAGTTAAAGGAAAGGTAGTAATTGAATTAAATCAACTCTGGCCATTAGTTGGATGGGAATAATGTTTTCTTAATATTATTTTATCCTAGTTAAAGGATATTAAATAAAACATAAGCATTCTGTGATCGTGTTGATTGCTGGAGTGTATTAGGACGGGTCAGGAATATTTCACATAGTTACTGTATAAGTGGCAATTTCCGCGTACAGATATTTTCACGATTTTAAGTTTTGCCAATGCGCGAGAATTTAATTTCACGGTATTGACATCAATGCAATACCAATTTATTGGAAAAAGTTATTTTCGCGAGTTTTTATTTTCACGTTTTTCTGTTCACTCACGAAATTCGCGAAAATAAAAAACCTCGCGAAAATTTCCACTTATACAGTAGTTGAATATACTGATTTGTGTATAATCTGGCTGGACTGTTTGGTGAAGTCTGTGTGTGTATATTTCGTTATGGTGCACTCATGTATAGATTTGTAGATGATATGATTTTCAAGTAGTCATTGGGATTATCAACCATGAATTTCCTTCTTAAAATGCTATGGTATTGTAAGCATAGATGTTCCAACATTTTTATGTAAGTTTAATCCCAGAGAGCTGAATCGTTAAACCTATAGGGTTTGAGGGACATTTGCACATGCATATCAATATAAAATTAACATTTCATTTCAGAAAATAAATCAATTCTGTGGATTCTCTTCAGGTTGGCAAATGCCCCTGTGAATCGGCTCAAAACGTTGTAATTGAAACAGTAGAAGTCAATATGATTTGAGTGCTTCTGAGAATTTCCGTTCACTAATCTACTCGTAGAATACTGTTCTCACCCCTGTCTACATTTATCTAGAACCATCACTCCTTCATTCTCACTTCCATCACATCAGCGAATGTACAGATAATCTTGACGTCGTCTTCAAGAAAACAGCATCACCGAAGAAATTGACGGAGATTACTCATCTGTCTATAAGCCGACCCCACAATGATTAACCTTTTCCAATAGATTGGTTTAAATTTAAACAATGAAAATTGAGACAAAACAGTTCAATGTTAATTAAATGAAACTACCATAGGCAAGGTCAAATCCTAGCTCGGCATCTCGCTCAGGCTGGATGTTCACTTTTAATTAGTAACTTTGTCCACGTGCCGTTATCATATCACCGATGTCAAGTTGGGGCATGCCAAATGAATAAATTGTGTTCGTTATACCACGCTTAAGTGATAAGCTATTGACCAATCGCCACTAGACCATGGTTTATATGGATTTACTAGTAGCAGGAAAAATTGTCGATGTTGGGTTGTGTGTACTTGTTTCTTGAAATTGTGATGACTAATTTGAATACATCTTTTTTGAACTTATTGTCTGAAAGATAAGCTACTGGAAATTGGATCCATCTTTTGTGCATATCGTGTGAAATTTAAGCCATTCAGATTTGGATAAGTGTTTCAACTTTTGTAATAAAAATTTACATGATATGACATATTTGTAAGCAAATAGGACATTTTACCAGCTTCATTTAAATGTGAACATTGGATTCGTAATGGATGAATAAACGTGCATCAATTTAAGCCTAAAACATATTAGAAATATTTTAATTGTTGTGACTTATACAGAAAAGTAGACAGAGATCATTGGCTAACCTCTGCTTGTTTTATTAAAGGTGCTTGTTGTGGTTTAGTTTTAAGTTTATCATATTCTCTGCTTGATACGAGAGCCCGGCACTTGCATAACTAAACCTCCATTTTTTAGGGGGGGGGCAGACTTGGGTATTATGCTAGAAGCAATGATGCATGTTGCAAAACCCTGTTCTCTACTGTGGCAATATTGATGTTAACTATTAAAGTGTCCATTTTCTGTATGGATTTGAAGGCGGAAATTTCAGTATGACCTTAGGGATGGGGGGGGGGACTAATGGCATGAGGCATTACTGAAATTTCAACCCCGAATTATGTAGGCCCTAATTGTGCCCTCAAAAGCATATATAGTCTTAATCATGATTTGAAGTTGTCTTGGAAATCACTATTTTACCTTGATTTCATCAGAGATTGATGCTGATGGGTAGACAGCATCACTGCTGTGTGCTCAAAATGTGACCCTTTTTCATTTTTATCCCCCTGGCGTATGTGTGTGTTCCATTTTGGTTAGGTTTTTGTTTTTCAGGTCTTGTTCGAAAAGTTGAAGTCTGATATGTAGTAGCAGTAGGGGCTCCTTCCTATGTGGATTATGTCAAAGGTCATAGACCAAGGTCAAAGGTCATCGAAGGTCATCTTTTATGTATGTGTATGTGTGTACCAGTTTGGTTAGGTTTTTGTTTTTCAGGTCTTCAAAAAGTTGAAGTCCGATTTAAACCATTATCATGCTTTGAGGAGTCCGATACGCAATAATATCGGAATCTACGCATGATAATGATAAAATTGGATGATTTGCGCCCAATATT
Source organism: Ophioderma brevispina (assembly GCA_023653785.1). Classification (NCBI taxonomy): domain Eukaryota; kingdom Metazoa; phylum Echinodermata; class Ophiuroidea; order Amphilepidida; family Ophiodermatidae; genus Ophioderma; species Ophioderma brevispina. The sequence goes on from JAMKCH010005019.1 coordinate 91,006, forward strand.
TATTGGTCTCGCTATGAGTTTTAAAATATTGGGCTCCACTGCGTCTCGCCCAATATTTTTGCAACTCATAGCTCGACCAATAAATTTGGGCTGAATCAATCCAATTTTATTACAGACTTGGGGTTAAGGTGTAATAGGGGTTCCTTCATTTGTGGATGATGTCAAAGGTCATGGGCATCTGAGGTCATGTTCCAGACTGCCATCTTGCCAGGGGGATGATGCAAGTTTACTTGCATTATTTTTGTTTGTTAACAGGGTTGCATGGCACATATATATGTGATAGATTCAAAGTACTTTTTAAAAATATTATGTCTTTAAGGTCATTAGTGCATTTTTAATTACAAAAAGTAAAATGGATATTGAAAAAAAATCCCTTTTTCTTGATGTAGGAAAATGGAAATATTCTAAACTCTCATCGAACACTGAGTGTAAATCCCAACACAAACCCACCAACAGTAAGAGGATTTAAGCCTCCCCAAGTCACACCAAACACACTATAGGCCAAGTAAGTGAGTGTGGTGGATTTGATGGATAGCACTAAGCACAAATCCAAACACAAGCCAACAATGAGGGCGAGAATCAATTTGACAACTATTTGCCAAGCCCGTCTTGCCTTCTGTTATTAGCTGGTCATGCCAGCGCTAACTCCGTGCCCTCAGGTTATTCCAGTCTTCATCGGAGATGACATCGCGCTCCAGTCAGTCGGTCAAGTTCACCGCTTCTATGCCTACCATCTCCCCAGTGACATGTTTCTCTGATTGGAATTTTCATAATGGCCGTCTTCCTGGCATGATTTGCCCGTCATAAAGTAATGCATAGTTTATAACACACCGTGCAACTTCTTTCCTTCCGAATTTAAGTTCTTGTTTGATACACAGACACAGGCCCTCTTTGTTGAGTCCATAGGGTTGAGTCTTGCTAATATGCAGGGTGGGCAGCCAAGAAGTCCTATATTTGACATTGGGAATGATATAACACAATAAAACCATAGACTGAAAATTCAAAAAATGTATACCCTATTCAGTGTTAAGCCGAACATGGCTCATTCTTTTGCCACTTATATTCTTCTTATTTTGTCGGAGGAGATGCTCCAAGTTGTGCCAAAAGCTCTAGCTACTATAGTATATTTACTTTAGAGTTGTATTATGACCTTGGCCTTCCCTAGTGTTATCTCAATGTACTTTATCAAATGTCATGTTTCATCTTATAGTGAGCACACTATAGCTGCTATAGTATATTTACTCTAGGGTTGCATTATGACCTTGGCCTTCCCTAGTGTTATCTCAATGTACTTTATCAAAGGTCATGTTTCATCTTATAGTGAACACTCTATAGCTGCTATAGTATATTTACTCTAGGGTTGCATTATGACCTTGGCCTTCCCTAGTGTTATCTCAATGTACTTTATCAAAGGTCATGTTTCATCTTAAAGTGAACACTCTTTAATATGTTGTCAAGTAATATTTTTCTCATTTCAAAACCATGAGAGTTGGAAAATCAACTCTACTTGTGTTTCTGAAATGTTTCCCTGAGTAATGGTAAATAATGTGCATGCAGTGAACAAGGTTGTGTGGGCCATGATACATCCCATGTAAAATTTTGATTTTCAATAACCATATTCAGCATCACAAGTGCATTCAAATGAGTCTAAACAAGCCTAGTCTTTGTGAGAAACCATCTCCTAAAGCCATTGCTTTATGTGGTGGTAGGGCCTACAGAATTAATAAGGATTGAAAGGGTATAAAAGCCCAAGTTATCTTTGAATGAGTTCAACATTATGGACTCAAGATTTGCCAAATTTTGCTCCCTTCTCCACTTTTCGGGAAATATATTTCACTGTGACAATTTTGTGAAATGCTCAGGGAAATGATAATTTTGGCAGTATTTAATTTTAACATTTTCTTTATCAGTTGTTGGCATTTTAAAAAGTGCTACATTTTGATTTTGCATGCCTTTGAAATGGTACTAAATTTTCATCTGGCTCATTCACTGATGTCACTCACATCATGCACTCACATTAAACATTTTCTTGACTCGTACATTGTCACTTTTCAAGGAGGGAAGCAATTTATTGTCAGATGACAAGCAGAGGGTGTTTTGAGTCAATCCCACAATGCACCAGTTTGGGGAAATTTCACCTCAATAAGGTCATGTGATCCCACAAAAATCATATTCTGAACACATAAAAATCCTGACTTTTATGCTAATTTTAGTCCACAAAGCACAAGCATGATCATGAAATGTCTTGTGGTTTTTAAACTTCTTGAACACTTGTTATCCCTATACTGACATGTGTTAGTACAGTACAGTATAGGCAAATTGCAATGCATTATGGGATTGATTCAAAACACCTTCTGGGTGACAAGTTAGCCCTTTATCTTATTAAAGATAGCAGTCAGTCCAGCATGTACACCGTATAATTGAGCAAAACATTTTGCCAAACTGTATCAAATCCAACAAAACTTAACAAACATTGACTTAACCTTGTGTCAAATTTGTGTCAAAAAGAGGTCATAGGAGCTCAAGTTAGTGGCACGCTTCCAATGCTATTGTAATAAGTATAAAATTCACCCGCCCCTATATGTAGTAACTATGATCGAAAGCAAGCCCCGGGGAAAATTAAGGCGTCATGAATCACAGTAAACAAACATGCTTTTTATGTCAAAAAAAGAAACTTGATTTTAGACTAATTAGAGTATAAGTCGGAAGTGGAGACGCATGTGTGTCGCTAGTACCATCATGACCATGGTGCTTTTGTGTGTTAATGTTTTTCTTGAAACAGTTGTGCTATATGTACAATTAGGATTCAAATTGGCTGCGTCCATTGTGTCTTTTGTGTTGCTTATTTGCAAAGAAAGCATGGTCAGTTATTGGCCGACTACAATACGGTGAAGAAAACGACCTTCGTGTTCAATTATTTTGCATTATTAGGTCTTTCAGCCAACCATACAAGGCTATTGAACTAGGGCACTGCATAAGTGAATGCATAGCTTTTATTATCGCATTTTTGCCCCGCAGAATTATGATCTAATGAGTTAAATGTTGAGGTTATCGATTTTCCCGTCTTGGTGATTAGCACCAGGAAAAAAGCGGCTTTGGTGGTTTCATGTTGTGGATTGTGAGGCATTTGTTAGCAGGAATAAAGTAGCAAGTATTTAAAAAAAACCTTTGCTTGTGTTTGGACAAGGGAAATTTTAAAATTACACAACTCGCCATTTTGAGAATCAACATAGCATATGTGTGATGGATGTTGTGTTTAGTTATATCTTGTATTGAGACATTAAATGGGCATTTAGAGCAGTGGTGAAATTCTACTTGCAGTGCTGGTAAATTTCACTTTTGTAATTACTGTATCTGTACAGTAATGTACTGTAAAACACTTTGATAAATTGTGAAAGGTGCTATATAAATGTCTACATTCATTTATTTTATCTGTTATAAATCCTAAGTCTAACCCCAAATCCTCACTGTAATCAATATTAATCCCAGCTCTTTTTGCTCAAGTTATCATTGTATGACAACATAGAGCACAAACAAAATGACCCAGACCACACCTAGGTTTTTACATTTTAAACATTTCAAAAGTGTTTATTTTAGTACACAATAAAATTATATGAAATGCTTTTGTAAATACATTAAAACAAATTAAATATGTTAACACAATTTAGGTATTAAGATTAAACATGTACATACATTTTAAAATTTGAATGATGTGTTTAAGAACTGCATGTTTAGATTTAGAGTTTAAATGTGTATAATTAAACATTTCAACGTATTCTAGTGTTTTTAGTGTTAATCAAGTGTTCAGGTGTTTACAAAGGATAACTTTCCTGTACCTTTACTCTTTGTATGGTTAAGCTAAAAACTAAGCACTTAAAAAGTTTAAAGGTACATGTTCTGATCGTCTTTGCGATCGATTTTGATATCAGATGAAAGGCCATATTTTTCTCATTGTCGTCCTGAAATTTAAGCCCTCAAATCCATTTCATTCCCAAGATATAAAAAAAAAACGCCATTTTAATGGTTAACCATCAATATTAGCACAGTATTGAATAGGGCTTTGCAATATGCATTATTGCTTCTTTCTACCACCAAAACCGCAAGTTTGTTTCCCACTGTACTTGATGAGGCATATGTTCAAAGTCCCAGGCTCTCATATCAAGTAGAGAACACAATAGACATGAATCGGAACAAGCACCTTTAACAAAACCTAATCATTTTGATAGTTGATATTTTGTCTCTTAAACCAATCTCTTTCCAAATTATAAGCCTGCTATTCCACCAGCGTACACTGTAAGAAAACAGATTTTCCGTAAATTTACGGAAAATCTGTTTTAGAAAACAATAAAAATAAAAAACAAAACACATAAAAAAATGTTAATTTACGGAAATATTTCAAAAATTTCCGGCAGCAAAATTTCCGAACTTTTTTTTTCATTCCGTAATTTTAAATTACGGAAAATTCTGTTAAAATACATATTTTTCCATAATATGAGACAAATTTCTGTAAAATTACTGTCAAAGTTTCGTTAATTGACAGAAATTCTGTAAATTTACCCTAAAAAGTCTGGAAATTCTGTTGCCAGAAATTTCCGTAAATTTGCGGACAATTTTCTAACAGTGTACCCATGTGGGGTGTGGAGGGAGCTAGAGGTCCCCCCGCAATCGGACCGCACCCTGAGGTCCTCCAGGTCAGGATACACCCCTGTATTCTATCAAAATAATGAGGTGTTAAATCCTTCAAGAATTTTCTTGTGAATAAAGGCAAAAGGTGCTGAATTCCTTACTGAAAGACATATAACTAAGCTGACTTTTAAAATTTATTAACACCAAGTGCTTAAAATGCTCTCAATATCTGTAAACACAAAATGTCATCAGGGCATATCTCTACTAATCCCTTAATCCGTCTTATAATTCTAAGTAATAGGCTCCTATATCTTTTCTTATTTTTTATTTTCCCCTGTTTTCCTTATTATTTAGTTTAGATGATTTTTAACACTTAAGTGACCAAGGGGTTTTCACTCCCGTTGGTGCCCAAGGGGGGGGTTCCATGGGACCCCCCCCTAAGGAAACCACTTTCCCGAGGGAATTTTTGCACGAAATTTATACCACACGTGAAGGGTCATAAGACAACCCCAAATCAGCAATAAAAAATGAGATTTGTTATTTTGGGTGCAAATTAGGGGCAAAACATTGTTTTCAAAACACGCGAAAATTGGGCAAAAAGACGGAAAATTCAAATGAGCCTTGTGCTTACATCAAACATTTTAAAAACTTATTTTATGTTGATATCTATTCTAGAAGACCCAAATTACTTATATTTAACACAAAACCAGCAGTTTTAGGGAATCCTGTATTTTTTACGGGTGTTGCAAAATACACGTCATTTTCCCATAGAGTTTGTACAGTAACGGTTTGGCAACAAAAAAAAAAAAAAAAAAAAACACCCCTGTATTCTATCAAAATAATGAGGTGTTAAATCCTTCAAGAATTTTCTTGTGAATAAAGGCAAAAGGTGCTGAATTCCTTACTGAAAGACATATAACTAAGCTGACTTTTAAAATTTATTAACACCAAGTGCTTAAAATGCTCTCAATATCTGTAAACACAAAATGTCATCAGGGCATATCTCTACTAATCCCTTAATCCGTCTTATAATTCTAAGTAATAGGCTCCTATATCTTTTCTTATTTTTTATTTTCCCCTGTTTTCCTTATTATTTAGTTTAGATGATTTTTAAGAGGATACAAGGTCAAAGTCATCTTCGGGAGCTTGGACATTTATCAATATCTAATCGAGATCTCCTTTAATGCAATTTCTCAAGTGAAGCACATCAAATGGTATTTATTGTTTGCTGGATTTCGATTTCCTTCACCTTTTCTCTGCTCAAGAAATTGGAGAATCTGTAATTTTTTTTTCCATTCCACATTTTGACTTTAAATTGCCAAGAAAAATTATACAAACTTCACCTCGGGTTCAGAGTCAGTTCTGAAAGTGGTGTGTAGAATCATTTCAAACAAGCGATGGGATTATTAAAGCTCAGGGCAAGTTGATTCTTGAACTTGGTTTTTTGCTTGGTTTCTTAAAGGATCTACGATGTCAGATCCAATGTGGATCAGTGAGCTTTAACCGCTACAAACAGGGAATCCCACTTACTGTCCATGCCAATTGTATTAAGGAGTAAATGCACAAAGGATATGCCAAAATTAGAGATGGAATCAAATGCAAAATCTAATTTGCTGGGAGAATTGCATCAAAGAAACATCAGAAAGAGGGAATGTAAGAGGAGAGCAATATTAGTAGAGTGCCTATGCCATTGATGGTGCATGCGGTGGGGCTTTTTGTCAAAAGATCACTTTGCGGCTCATTTTGTTAATGGTGTGGAGAAGTTGGCCTTTTTGCCTCGTTAAAGTTTTTCCCCTTGTCCTTGTTCAGTCCAGGCATAAACATGCAGGGAAGCATGTCTTGAAACCAGATGTATGCAAAAAGCCAAGCTTAAATTCATTGAGTGGTCGAGAGAGCCATATGTCTACTATCAGACAGGTCACTCAGGCTTTAATTCTTCAAAAGGAACTGCGGGGTAAATGACCGGCTGGACTTGCACGGTTTAGAGGAAAGAAATGCTGTCGATTCTACTCCTTGGAACAAAGCGTGGAACGGCAGGTGTGGGTGTTCTGGCGCCATCATTTTCATCTTGTCTTGGAGGGATTCTTGGTGCCGTAACTATTATTGACAGACGGCCTAAGCCGGTGCAAAGAAGATGAATCCATGTGGAAGACCATCAATTAGTTTATAAACTAGCACACTAGTACAGGATATGTGGCCAAGACCAAGGGCACCAAAGCCCTTGTCAGGTCAAGGTTACACCATATCCCCAAATCCAGAAAATTGGAGGATTTAATTTGTATGAGGTTTCAATGCGATTGGCTCGGTCACGGTGCCGTGGCTGCCTGGTTGCTCGCTCGGTGAGTAACAGCAGCGTGCGCGGCCGTATCAGGGGAGTCTACTCCGCTAACCTTGAGAACGATTAGAGCAGAAAACGTCAATGATTTATCACAATACAGACAAGCCACACATGAGGGTCAGTATCCTTAGTGCTCCCTGCTGCGCGTTGTTCTCCACCTTATTAGCGCAAAACTAGAAAATATTGAATTCTTTTGGCCATAGTAATGAGGCAGCCAGGCCAGTGGACCGGGCTAAGTGTGGCTGACACACTCAGTTTGTGGTCAGTGGACTAAGGGGTCATTGGCTGTAGTGGTCAGTGTGGCTGAAGTAACAAGTCAGTCCCAACGGGTTGCTGTAATGGACTTCGGAGTGGACAGTGGATGGACAACAATTGCCACTTTTCTTAATCAGGCTTGACATTGGCATTCAGTTAATTAAATCTGTTCGGTGTAATCAAGAATTTGCTGTGTGTTAAAAACAGTTTGCATTATTAAAAGTCAGTTAATGTTTTCGTCAGTTAACTAATGGGAGTCAAACCATTAAAATCTCATCTATTTTTTTCCTTTTTTCCCAATAAATAATCTTTTTTCCGAAAAAATTATCTTTTTTCCGAAAAAATTATCTTTTTTCCCCAAAAAATTATCTTTTTTCCCAATGACAACTATTTCCTACTTTTGATATATTACCATCAAATGAACACCCATCTTACAGATTTGCATGATGTGGAAAAGGCTGTCCTCACCATGTTTAACTTTTCAAATTTCTTTCGATTAAAATGGTGACATGTTTAAATGAGGCATTTATCCCCTGGGTTGTTAATCTAAGCTTTTAGAATCTAAACATAGCACTTAGTGTTTAAATGCAATGTGTTTAGAAGTTCAACACATGCTTGTTGAAACCAAGCATTACAATCAAGCACTTGGGTATTTAAGGGCTTGTTTGTAATCATTTTAGATGTTTTAGACATGCAGATAGTGTTTAGCTTTATGTATGTGTAACTTCCAAACACCTCAAAATGCGTAGTTGATTAGCAACCCAGTGTTAAATGCCTAAAATCAAAATCTGACTAGAGAGATTTCCCAAGAAGGGCACCCTCAATTTTCAAACAAATCATGCTTTTTGCATACACATAATGCTTGTCCATATACCAATGACTGTGTGAAATAACTAAGCTCAAATCAAAGTCCTTGATATAGAAAATCACAACTTTGTTATAAAATTCCAGATCTGGAATTTTTATTATACACAGTATCGTAT